>CAUYQV010190335.1:0-27648 GCA_963574575.1 Galagoides demidoff | reverse complement strand
TTGGTTCCAGATGTCCAATTTGGTTCTATTTTTGTGTCAATGCCATGCTGTTTTGATCACTATGGCCTTATAGTATAGCCAAAAGTCTGGTAGGGTGATACCTCTAGTTTTGTTTTTATTACTAAGAATTGCCTTGGCTATCCAGGGTTTCTTCTGGTTCCATGCACAATGAAGAATTAATTTTTCCAATTCTTAAAAGTATGATGATGATATTTAAATGGGGATTTCACTGAATCTGAGAGTGCTTTGGGTAGTATAGATATTTTAGCAATATTGATTCTTCCCAGCCATGAGCATGGTATGTTCTTCCATTTGTTACTATCTTCTGATATTTCTTTTCTTGAAGTTTTGTGATTTTCTTTGTTGAGGTCCTTCACCTCTTTTGTTAGGTATATTCCTAGGTATTTCCTCATTTTTTAAGCCACTGTGAAGGAAATTGTGTCCTTGATTAGCTTCTCATCTTGGTTGTTATTGGCATATACAAAGGCTAATTTGTGGACATTGATCTTATATCCCGAGACATTGCTATATTTTTTATGACTTCCAGGAGTCTTGTGGTTGAGTCTTTGGGGTTCCGTATCTGTATCTGCAAAGAACCAGAATTTGACCTCCCCTGCACCCTTTTGGGTTCCCTTAATTTCCTTCTCTTGCCTGATTGTATTGGTTAGAACATCCTGCACTATGTTGAATAGTAGTGATGATAGAGAACAACCTTGTCTGGTTTCAGTTCTAAGTGGAAAAGCTTTTGGTTTTACTTCATTCAGTATTATCTGTGGATTTGTTGTAGATGGCTTCAATCAGATTAAGAAATGTCCCCAAAACTTCTGTATAGCTAAAGAATCAACAACTGAAGCAAACAGACAACCTTCAGAATGGAAAAAGATATTTGCATATTTTGAATCAGACAAAAGCTTGATACCTTGGATCTATAGAGAACTCAAATTAATCAGTAGAAAAAGAACCAACAATACTATATATCACTGGGCAAGAGAGATGAATAGAAGCTTCTCTAAAGAAGACAGACAAATGCCTAACAAACATATGAAAAAATTCTCATCATCCCTAATCATCAAAGAAATACAAATCAAAACTACCATTAGATATCACATAACCCCAGTGAGAATAGCCCACATTCTCAAATCTCAAAGCTGCAGAGGCTGATGTGTAGAGATAAGGGAACACTATTACCCTGCTAGTGGGACTGAAAACTAGTACAACCATTTTGGAAGGAACTATGAAGAATCCTTAAAGAGCTCAGTTTAGACCTCCCATTTGATTCTGCAATCCCATTCTGGGCATCTACCCAGAAGGAAAAAAATCATTTTATCATAAGGAAAGTTGCATTAGACTATTTATGGCAGCTCAATTTACAATTGCCAAAATGTGGGAACAGCCAAAATGCCCACTAATCCAGTAATGGATTAACAAACTGTGGTGTATATACATACACCAAGGAATACTGTTCAGCCACTAAAAAAGATGGCGACTTTACATCTTTTGTATTAACCTGAATGAAGTGGAACACATTCTTCATAGTAAAGCATCACAAGAATGGAGAAGCAAGAATCCAATATACTTCATTATAATATGAAGGCAGTAGAGGAGCTAATACAAGGGAAGGGGAAGGGGAATGAGGGATTGCAGAAAGGGAAGGAGGGAGTAGGATGGGAGGTCCTGGTGTGTGGCACACCTCTTGGGGGCAGAACACAATTGTAAGAGGGACTTTATCTAACAAACACAATCAGTATAACCTAATCCTCTGTCCCCTAATGAATCCCAAACAACAGAATAAATAAATAAACAAAAGCAATGAGTTTAGGCATACTCTCTGAGATTGTTAGCCTTTAGAAAAAAGGAGCTAAGATATTAAAATTATTGTGATATTTATACATTCTCATGATTGTTTTTACAAATTATAAAAATCCCAACAAAATATTAAATCAATGTCAATATAAATAATTTTAATAAATCTAATTGTTCCAGTTTAATTCTAAATATCAATAACCCAGGACTCAACGTATTCCATTCTCATATTCCATTTCATTCTTGGGAGGGGGACTATTTCTATTTTTTAAACTTTGTCCTACCCTGAAAATAATCAATAGATCTGTGATCCAAATATGAACTTAAAGAGGGTCTCTCTTTTTCTCTAAATTAAATAATCTGTAAGTTCATTATTTATTATGACATTTACGGACTTTTGAAGACCTTGAAAGGAAATCTGTAAATTCTGACATTAACACACGGAGAAAAAATCAATTTGATAAATGTAGGATTTGGATTCATTTTATTTTAGGGTGAAAAATACATGTAAAATATGGGCTTGTAGGTTTTATTAATCTTTTTATCCTTGAGGCCCAAATGCTGACACTTCTCCATTAGGGCCTTGAGAATTTATAGTGATAGGCAATCTATCAGCCAGCCTCAGGCCATGGACCTTTCTGGCAGCCTAGAGGTCTAGTGATCAATATGATATAACTTAGTGAAAGCTCCTGCCAATGCTGTCATCTTGTTGTGACTTGCAAAGAATACAAATCTAGCTGGTCTGATTAGTTGTAATATTTATTTGTTCTGTGGTGTGCCATTCTTGAAGCATACTTCCCCACTGCCAGTGCTCCATAAAATATCAGTAGAGTTTACACGATATAACAAAATGCTATCAGTGTTTGGAATCATTAGGGAAAAACACTGCATGAATGTGGATGTGTTATTTAGATTTGTCTGAGTTTCTCTCTTTCCTTCCTCTCCTCTCCCCTTATCAATCTGAGAACAGAATTTAGTGGTCGAAAGATATTGCAAAGATCAACTGTGCTAAAGCATGTGAAACAGTGCAATGCTTAATGGGTCTTCACTAAATGTGGCCTATGTTATTGTTATTATTAATCTACTTTGAGAAATATTTGAATGCCTTTAGGAGGACTCTTTAAGCTGAGAGAGATATAGAGTGTATGTGTAATAGAAAGAGTTCTCAAATTTAAATAAAAAATTAGGGTTCTTGCCTCAGTACTATTATTGGATAGAGGGCCACAGACTCCCAAACTTGAAGGAAATTAACCGGCTCCATTCATTCAAAAATATTTGTGAAGCCGCACTGGGCATGAAGTACTGAAACTGATGACCATAGACACAGATATGACCAAGACAGGCAAGATCCCTGTTCCAGTGAAGCTTTAATTCTAGTGAAAGAGGCAAGGGATAGTAACAAGGTCATGTTGTAATAAAAGGTGATAACTACTATAAAAATAAATAGAATAGAAAAACTGAAATAGTGAGCAACTAGGAATAGGGGGAATCTACACTGGGTAGGGTTGTCAGAGAATTCTGGTCAATGCCTGGATGACGAATAATCTTGCTGTGGAAAGATCTGAGGTAAGAACCTGTCAGATGGAAGGAACAGTGATATAGGGGGATAATCTTGATCTGCTCAAGATGTAAAGAAGATCAAGGTAACTAGAATATGGTGAGAGAGATATAGGTGAAGCTGGAGACATGCCAAGCATCTTTCAATGATTCAGAAGCTTCTTAGTTTATTTTTGACATTTCTAAGACTGACCTTTTCCATAGTTTGGCAGAGAATGAGACAGCACATTCACTCATTGATAAGAATTTTGGGCTCACTTACAGAAAAGGTTAACCATTTTGGAATATTATTTTTGTGAGTATTTGTGACTGTTATACTAAATTATAATTATTAAAGATGTTCAAAGATTTTCCTTATCACAGAGATTAAGAATGAAAGCACCAGTGTCCCAAGCTTGTTAGAGCCCAAGAGTGAGTCAGAACCAGAGTAATTCTTCATTTTCTACAGAAGTAAAGTACATTTCTTTCAAATAAATTAAAATTAAAAACACCTCATGAATCTAAGTTCTTTCTGCTATTTAGAATGTTGCTTCTTTTACACTAGGAGATTAATCTAGTAATGCCTATAGATACAGCAATAACTTGTTAATGAGATATTGATTTTTAAAATTAAAACCTTACAAGTATCATATTTTCAATCTATATTAATGCTTCATTAAAATAATTAATAACATAACAATAACTAGAACTTTCAGAGATTGTAATTAATCATAATCACATCGTATTCCTGCACCAGTCTATAGGTGTAATGTGATCTTTTAGAAATCAGAGAATTTTTATACTTAAAGTAAGCCACAATGTCATTTTACTTTATGGAGTGTTCCTTCTATAATATAATTAGATATATATTATGATATAAAGATGAGAGATTACATGTGGAGAGATGAATTTTGACTCTCTCATCTCTCTCTGCTGCTTACTGCCTACACGGTCCTTAACAAATCACTCTCTCTGGATATATAGTTGGTTCATTTCAGAAATAGGAGAATTCAACTAAAAGACCCCTAAGATCTCTGATATTTCTAAGACTGTTATTTTGGGAGGATGCTATCCCTTGGGAAGAGATGACTTCATATCTTTCTATTTTTTTTAATGCCTTTAGCCCCAACTCTATGTCTCTAATTCTTTCCTTATATTTAGCCTTTGTGTCTAAGAATCAAGTGGACATTTCAACTTAGATGTGAGGCAGGACATAAACTAGACCTTTACTAAGTCTGAACTATTCCTCTCCCCAATGAATTTATTCCTTTTGAGCTCCATATTTGAAGAAAGTATACTAATAACCATGCAGTCACGTAAGTCAAAATATTTGTAACTTATACTTCACAGGAAATTAGCCAGTCTGACTTGTAAAGGGTAACTTCCAAATATCTCTCTAAACTGTTCTCCTTCTCACTGCCTGGCCTTAAGGTATGACATTATGTGCTCTAACCTGAGCTGCCTGAGGACCGTCTGCCACTCTCATTTCTCCCCTACATTCCTTGCTCTCCACAACCTCCAAAGCAACCCCTTTGAAAGGCAAGACCAGTGATCTCACCCCATGGCTTAAACTCATTCTCAAGCTTCTCACTATTCTCCATCCCCAAATATTGCACATGTTCTACAAACCCCCATGAGTTGGCCCCTGTCTACTGATGAAGCTTAATGTCTTGTCTCTTTCTTTTTCACTACTGTGATGCATCCACCTTCTCTCTCGTCTGAGACTATTTGTATCCTAGCCATTCTTTGAGGAAATCTATTCTTCCCCCCAACTATCCTCATTTTACCTGGGCTTATAACAACTCAGCTTTAAACTGATAAATTCTATCCCATATTGAACTCCGTTATAGCTCCCCATTCTAATTAAGACAAAATATGTGGTCCTTTATTTTATAGGACAAAATCCATACTCCTGCAAGGGTCTTGGATTAGACCCTGTTTTATTTTTTTTAATCTTTTTGTGTTATGTACATTTATTTTTTATTAAATCATAAACACATAGATCATGTATAAATTAATGCATTTATGGGGTACATTGTGCTGATTTCATACAGAATTAGGAGCGCTTACATCACACTGATTAATATATACCTCATCTCGTTTACTTAATTATTGTGTTAAGACATTTATACTCTATGCTAATAGATCTGACATGTACCCTTGCATTATGCACCATAAGTATGATCCCACCATTCACCTTCCCTCAATCTGACCCTGTTTTAGACATACTGGGACCGCTCTGAGAGTGAAGAGGAGTACCAAAATGATTTTAAAGTATTAAAAACTACATGGTTTTAAAGTATTTATTGGCCAAAAAAAAAGGGTCATATTTTTGAATTTTCAAAATAATTAAATTGAAACAAATTCAAAAATAAAATTTTTGTTAGACAAAACACAAGTAACAGGGATGATCACTCTTTGTTTTCTAGTCACATAGCCTTTTTAAAATTAATTCAGCAAATTAGTTCCTAATTAGTGTCAGGTGCTTTGCTAATCACTTAGAATACATAAATGTAAAAGGTGATACTAAAATAGAGTACTGCTTTCATAAATTTTAACATGGAGAATAAAATAAATGAATAAACAAATAAAACCCAGTGATGACAAGTTCTCAGCAGAGGATGGAGGAAGTTAAAGTTGCACCATCCAGTTTAAACTTTGAAATGATTGAAATGCTCTGTGCCATCTGACAGCATAGTCACCTGTGCCTGAAATGTATATAAAGTTATTGAAAAGTTGTAACTTTAATTTTATTTGATTTTAATTAGTGAAGTGTAAATAGATATGCATTAACAGTGGCTATCGTATTGGGCCACACCGGGTCAGGTTGGACAGTTCCCTGGAGTGCAGGTGCTATGTTATATACATCAGCCAAAGAAAGTTTTTTTTGAAGAGGTGACTTTTTAACAATGTATATAAATGGGGTAAAGGGATTATCTCCATCTAGAGGTAAGACAGGAATTTAGGGAAAGAGAACAGCACATTTCTCAAGCAAGAAACTGGTTGTTATGTTTAAGGAGAATAGTTCAACACAGCTGCAATGCAGTAAGCAAGGGGGGAATGTTGTTTGAATGTGTTGAGTCCATTTTGATCAGGGTTGCCCAAGTTATTACCTTTGTGGAAATGCTCTTATCCTAAATCATCACTTGACTGGCTTCTAGTCATCATTCTGGTCCCAGTTCAAATCCAAATACCATTCCATCACCAGTTAACAACCTCTTTTTTGGATGTATAATACTTATTAATATCTGAAATTCTATAGTTTTTTATTTTCTCATGTGTTTATTACCTTTATCCCCAACTAAATTGTAAGCTCTCTTGTAAAGAAGGGGTTTTAGTCTTGCTCACGATCAGCCCATAGTTTGTAAGAGAGTTTCAGGCATATGTTGTACTTACACAATATTTGTTAACTAGTGAATGAAATTCACCACTTATATTTCATTTCTTAAGGGAAGACTTCCCTGCTTTCCTAGACCAAAAAACCAGTTTTTTAGTATGTTTAGAAATTAACATATATAACCTTTCATAACATTCATCTCAGTTGTAAATTCTTTTGTTTTTCCTTTTTGTCAAAGACAAGTTCTCACCCTGTTGCCAAGGCTAGAGTACAGTTGTGTCATCCTATTTCCTACCAACCTCAAATTTCTGGACTCAAGCAACTCTCCTACCTGAGCTTTCTGAGCATCTGGAACTACAGGCACATGCCACAATGCCTGGCTAAATTTTTATTTTTTTAAAAGGGGGTCTCACTATCTTGCTCAGGCTGGTCTCAAACTCTTGGCCTCAAGTGATATTCCCACTTCAACTAGGATTACAGGTATGAGTCTCTTTGCCCCAGCCTCAATTATAATTTCTTGGCTAATGTCTGTCTCCTAAATAGGTCTGTAGGCTTCATAAGACTCCAGGAGACTACCTTGTTTAACACTGTCTTTAGAATATTGACTAACTGTTAAGGTTTGCCTAGGACTATCCTAATTATAGCTCTGAAGTTCTTGGTTCCTCAGAAACCCCTCAGTACCAGGCAGACCAAGACAGCTGGTTACCATAAGCATCTTGCTTGGTGCCTGGCATATAGTACATCATATTTATTTGGCTAATTTTCAGCAGCTGTACTCCTCTACTTATGACTGCTGTTACCTGGTTCAAAGATTAAATATTACAGTTAGAGATGAGTTTTAAAACTTTGAAAATAGTTAACTAAAGACTGAGGCAGCCAGGAGCACGGAAAGCCTAAGAAGGTCCATGATATCACAGAGAAGATATATGTCTCTGATGGACTATGGTAAGTAAAAAAAAAAAAAAGTGGAACCATTTTTTGTTATAAACAACCATCACATTTATGAGATTCAAATTTACACTAAGTTCAGACTCCATTAAATTTAGAGTCTATACCCCAAGAAATTTACATAAAACCTATCTCAAACTATTGAATCTCTGAAGCAATTTGAAGAAGCTGATTTTAAACTACTTTGCTAGCTCTGAGTACACAGAGCTACCACAGACCAAAAACCCTGCCACATTTTAACACACCACAGACAGTTACAAACCACACAAGGAAATGATTCACTATGAGGGAAAGTCTCATTTTTTTCCCCACAAATAAGCTAGAGGAATCTATCAAAACAGTATGTTAAAAAAGAAAATTATAGGAGGGAAAAAAAAATCCCAGAAACCATAATGAAGTGCCAGAATGCTATAAAAGTTAAGTAAGCCTACAAAAGAACCAAAAAGGGCTTCTAGAAATGAAAGAGATATAGAATGATATTAAAAACTTTTATGGAAGGGGTGAGCAGCAGACAAGACACAGCTGAACAGTGATTAAAGAACTAGAAGATACAGCTGAGTCAGTTTTCCAGAATGCAACACATAAATCATAAGAGATTTAAATTGTGATCGAGGAATTAAGAAATATAAGTGATAAATTAAGAGATCCAGTAGTCTATAAGGACTATGGGAAGAAAACAGTGGGAATAATAGGAAATATTAGAATTAAGGAGAGAAACAGTAGAAGAAAATGCAGGGAATGCCTAGAGAGAGGCAGACTACGCAAGCCTGTGATACCAGCTCCAACTCCATTGGGTCCTGATAACTTTCCTCTTTCTGTAATATTTTACTGGATGATGGTTCCTATATGGTGGTCTCTGTTTAATATTTGATTCTTGACAACACACTTCTTTTCATTTAAGAGTGTCTTTGCTATTTTAATAACGTAGGACCATAAAAACTGGTTTCAGAAATATTATGGACTTATTTTAAGAACTGTTCTTCTGTTAACTGCCATCCAGCCTTCCTGAAATGATAGTTTGTTAGCTGCCTAAACTATTATTTTACATTCTTTTTTTTTTTGCTGTTTATCCCACTTTATTTTTTATTAAGTCATATACACATAGATCATGAATACATTTATGCATATGTGGAGTACAATGTGTTGATTTTTTATATAATCTGACGTGCTTACATCAAGCCAATCAACATAGCTTTTGCCTCATTTACTTGATTATTGTGTTAAGGCATTTATGTTCTATACTTGAAAGGTTTGACTTGTACCTTTGAAATATGCTCCATAGATGTGGTCCTGCCTTTTACCCTCCCTCTATCAAACCTCCCCCCTCCCCTCCCTTCCCACTCTATTTCTCTCCTTCATCCTGGGCTATAGTTGTGTTCTAGCTTTCATAAGAAAGTGTGAGTAAATACAAGTTGGTTTCATAGAAGTACTGAGTACATTGGATTATTTTAGTTTCCTTTGAAATCTAGTTTTCTTTTCAGGCATCCCCTCTGTAGGCAAAAGTTGTTTTTGGTCAGTTTTCTTAGCCCAGGAAGAAATAATCTCTCAGTGTCAGATAGGGATAAATTTGGTGGGAGAGAAAGAAGGAGAATCACCCAGAATTGAGTAGAACCAGATTCAGAGGGTTTCTTCCAGCCCAACGGGTAGTTTTCCTCTCTACCTCCAGATCCATTCCTTATCTGTATGTGGGTTGAGTGTGAGGACTCTAGTCAGATGGGTCTTAATGCAACCCATACTTTGCCATTTGGTAAACACAAGGTAGCACCTTAAACCTTACTCTCATCATTTGTGGAATGAGGATAATCAAAGTACCTGTCTCATAGGATTTTTGTGAGGATTACATGAGATAATGTATGTAATTTTTCTGTCAAGGTGCCCAGGACACATTAAGTGATGTAAAATATTTCCTATCACTGCAGTAGCAGTGTGTAGTAGCATGATAAACAGTTTTAAAAAGTTAAATCAATTACTAGTGTTCAGTAAATGGCCCATTCCCCCAATGCCTTGATCTATGACCCAGGAAAGTGCAAAAGAAACAGAATATGGTCTTTAAGTTCATGATGGCAATAAAGCAAATAGGCAGAAAAAGTTACTTGTGAAAAGTAATTCATTTACCACCTGCTGCTAAGTGTCTTCTAGTCCCCTCTGTGATGGAAAGAAAGATTCGTACTCCAGTAGAATTTGCATTCCAAGCTAGCAAGCAGTGATGATAATAAATAGTCCTAATAAAGACATGGTAAACTTTGAAGGGAAAAGATTAAGAAAGGTAGATTGAATGAAAGCAATTTCAAGTAGTGGGGTAGTTATGCCACAGGAAGATGATATTTGAACCAAGATTTGGATGTAGTCAGGCAGTCATAGAAATGGAGATTCCTTATGTTTATTTAGGATCTTGGAATAAGTAAAGGATTCCAAAGAGAATAGGGATAAGGCATTTCAGGTAGGAAAGAATAGTAGGGTAGAGTCCTTAGTTCACTAATATGCTCATTAAACAAAACTTTATTTAGCGCCAGATAATAGATAAAAACTTAAAGAATATATCAGAACAAGAGTGAAAAGTGTGGCTTGTCTACCACCAGCCTCCCCTTTCCTCACCCATGATAAAAACCATTGATCTATATCAAGCATATAAACAGCCTTGGAATTCCTCTGAACAAGGAAAGCTGAATCAGGATCAGCACATGTGGTGATGTCTATTTTCAAATCTGTGCTTGATACAATGAAACGTCATTCACATTTAGGACAGATCTGCTATCAGAAGTCTTCTGACCTTCTGGTCCATATGTAGATATTTTCATTCTTCCGTTGTTAATATTTTTATACTTTCAAAATCCTTTCCATGAGCCACTTGCCACAGCAATTTCAGACAATAAGATTCCCCTACCCCCACCCAGCCACAGTAGATTAGAGCCTTGGGCATAAATAAATATGGGTTGCTGCCTCCATGATGTGATGAAGAATATTCATATCAAATGATCTGTGCCACAGATTTGTTACCAATAACTCTACAATTATAGATCTGTTTATTTGTATTGATACATTTTAGCATGGTTCAGTGCCTGTATGATTTGATATTCTCTCCTCCGGTACATATGACTTTGTAATATTATGCTTTCTCTCCAATTACTCCAGACCTATAAATTTCATCTGGCTTCTAAAGCAATGATGTTTAGAACACGGGTACCTTATGAGCTGATTTTCTTTTCCATGATGGCTTCTTTTATCCCCAATCTATTGAGTTAAAAGGCAAGCAGTTCAACTCCTGTGCTGCCTAAGTGGCATGTTAAATTATAAGTGTTCCCACTCTCTGTAAATAATTGTTTAGGACAGAAAATGAAGTCCTGTATTATTGATTCAAGAGCTTGGGCTTTTTCAGTACAAAATAAAAAACCAAAAGTGAATCAACGCCGATTACTTTGGAGAGAAAAAAGAAGAAAAGCAAGTTGCCTTGTCATTACAGAACATTTCGAAGGAACTGAAAAGGCTCTTTTTCCAGGCTAATAAAAAGTATTTGGTTCAAAGGAAAAGGAAATGTTTACCACTAAAAGGCAAATTTTGTTAAATGAAAATTAAACTTGTGGAGTGAACAGAGTTCCTATTGAAGTTGTTGGCCTACTTCCTGCCAGTTGAACAATGGTGCTCTAAGCAGGAAGGCAGGGGCCTCGACCTATATTCCCTGTGTCCCACATGGCTTCTCTCTGTGGTGACAAACTCAGGAATCGTATTTCATGGGCGATGGAGGCAGAGTGCATTGAAAAGCATTCTGGAAAAGCCTGCATGATCCGACTTGAGTCGCTCTTGTAGATAAGGCCACCAGAGACTTGATCACATCTTTGTGGTTGTCATGGTGCTTCTATGTTCAGCATATGCAAAAGTAGAAATGAGAATTCTGCTAAAAATAATGCACGCACAAGTATGCTCACAGGTGGAAAGAAAGGGAAGGAGGCAGAGAGAATTCCACAGGCAGAACATGAACTGGGGGGACAATGGTAACCTTGAAGGGACTTTGAAAGGCAGGTGAAATCTGCAATTGGCAAAACATAGTAATTATTTTAAGCTAGCTTAATGAAGATTAAAGTGTGATTAAAGTGTCAGGGTGTGGTTTTCCAATAGATTCCAAATCACCACTGGCATATTTGGGGAGATGTCAGGTTTTTGTTTGTAGGCTCTGAAAGAAAGGCCTGGCAGTGGAGTGGAGTGCTCACTGCCTTGGGAATTTGAATGCTTTGGGTCTGGCTAGGAGTCTGCCTTGATCAGGTTGTGCTATCTTGGACCAGAGTCATTTTCACTCTGAGCCTTGGTTTCACCATTAATAAACTGAGAGCTTGTGGTTTTCACCATCCTTTATAGCTCTAATAGTGGATCCTATTCAAAAACCTGTACACACATGCATTATTTATATATTGAGATATTTAAGAAAGAACTTAACATTCTCGGCAGGTCTTTCTGGCATTTTCTCTTTAAGTCCTCAGAAACCCCTTCGGGTGTGGTGGTATTGTCATTCCTTTCTTAACAGGTTTGGAATCAAGCTTGGGTAGGCTTTGTTACCTAGTCGTGTTCACCCTGTTGCCAGGGAGTGGAGGAGAGCTATAAAACCCAAGCTTCTGACATGAGGGCAGCGCTTTCAACCACTTCCCGATTCCTTCCCCTCTAATATTTTGTGCTGCTGTGAAGATGGCTTTTTTTACATTTCCTAAACCGAAGCTGCTAAAATACTTTCTGAAGTATATTGAAGTTTAAAATTTGATGCAGACTGGCTTTATATAATAACTGTGATACAATTCACCCCTGCTAATTTGAATATCTTAATTAATGGAAAGAGTCAGGAAGTAATGGTTTTGCTATTCTGTAGTGTCAAGGGTTGGGGAAAGGAAGGTGTCTTTAATGATCAGGGAAGATTGATTTTCAATCATTAAGGCAAATCACAAGAAAATGACTCCATCTACATATACTTCCCATGCTTTTAAACAAGTATATTAAAAGAAAATCTCTCCACAAGGTTAATGATGCTGTACATATGCAAATCCAACTACTTTTTTAGCTTTTTTTTGCAATTATATTGACAGCATAAGAAAATTGTGGATGAAGATGGAAGATGAGCTTTGTGTTTTGAATGCAGGATCTTCTAACATTTCTAATGAATTTTTTGTCCTCAGAAACCTTCGTGTCACATCCTGTCACCCTCACTATCACCACCATCACCCTTATCCTCATGGTGGGTGCTTTCCATGTTCTATTTAGTATATGGATTCTAACGTAGAGTTACTATTAACTTAAATTCAACAAATATTTATTATGCACCAATGAAAGCAGCTTCACATGAAACATTAAAAGATAGCAAAGTATTTCAAGAATAAAAGAAAAAGTATCCAATGTACTCAGTCTTACTATGAAACCAATTTTTAGCTTTCTTATGAAAGCTATAACCCAATTATAGCCCAAGAAGAAGGGGAAAGGGGAGAAGAAGGGGAGAGGAGGGAGGAGGATGAGTGGAGGGAGGGTAATTGGTAGGACCACACCTACGGTACATCTTACAAGGGTACATGTGAAATTTACTAGGTGTAGAATATAAATGTCTTAACACAATAAGAAAATGCCATGAAGGCTATGTTGACCAGTTTGATGAAAGCATTTCAAATTCTATGTAAAACCAGCACATTATACCCCATGATTGCATTTATGTACACAGCTATGATTCAATTAAAAAAGATAATTTTAAAGATAAATTTCATAGATGTATTTGTTGTCAGTCTTTAATAGAAACCCAACTCCTAGTGATAACAGAAACCCAACTCCTAGTGGTTTGAAGAAAAAAAGGAAAATAGCTTATGAATTTAGGCAATCCAGGAGTATAGTTAACTTTATGCTCTGCTGAATTTAGGAGTCCAAAAACTGTTCTGGTTCTTTCTCTCTTTTTTATCAATCAGCTCTGCTTCCTCCTGTGTACATTGGCTTTATTTAGCCTCATTCTCTGGCAATACCTTTCTATGTTGTGAGAAGAGACATCAGAAGCCATTAGAGCTCATGGTCTAGAAGAGAGACTTTCCCCAGTGATTTTGCCTATGTGAAATCATCTTGGTGTTTCTGATTAATTGCCAGGGTCACATATTTATCTTTTTGGCTGCTGGTTGATCCCATCTCTATGATTGACAATGTTATAGAGCATGGCTTAGGAAGTCTGGTTTTCCAAATGAAATTTGGTTGGCCAGAAAAACAGCCTATGGCTAATACACACATGTAATTATTTGTGAGTAATTTAAATATTCCCTACCACAAAAAATTGGAAACACCCATGGATAAAGGAATAAAGCTACATAAATTTAGGTAAAGAAATCAGTGTAATTCAAGGTATAAAGGTGAGAAAAATGAGATTATTTTTAGAAAACAAGGGTACTAATGAAAACCAAAAGTATGACTCAAAGTTGTTTACAGGCCCACCTGTTGAATCAACTGACTGGAAACTATTAACTATTCAGACAAAGATATCACCAAATTAATCTGAATCATTCAGACAGCAGAAGAACTGCACTTTCTCTCCTTAAAGTCAACTCACTCACTTTTTAAAAATCTCTCTCTTTCTCCTCTTCTGTCTCAATAATTTTCTTCAATACATGAGAATTCTGGTGTGGAAATACTATTATAAAAACTAGTTGTGGCCTCTATAAGCCATGAGGAAGCACAGTAACCCAAATGGTTATGAATTAGGGTTACAGTTAAGATTGCACTTGTTACAACTTTGCTATTCCGACAGAAGCCATCAAACTTCCACACCACACACGAACTTCCTCCTAGGTGATGAGGATGGTAGCTGGGGTTTAGATGTTGAAGACTGGGGTGCCGGGGAAGATGGGAAAGCCAAGTGGGTGAGAATTAGTTCTAGGTTCAGTCAGTCTCATTAAAAAATCAGCTTTAAATGCCCTATTACTTAAACAAGTTGCCATTGTTAATGTTATTATGTCCTTTCCAGAAAGGCTGCTGCTCCTAATTTGAAACAAGTGCTTCCTTTAGGGCTAATTAAGCAGATGAATGACGCTTCTGAGCACCACATGGTTAACATGTTCAGTCTGTAGCAAAACCAGGGATGCTGGATGTGATGACTGAAGAATTTGCACTCCAAAAAATAACATCTGTCTGCACTCTGGGAAAACACTGAGTGAGTGCGAGAGGAAAGCAATTTCATTAACATTTGTGTTTTGTTCTGTCTCAGCCTTTACCCTTTTCTTACTACCATCCCCCCATGAAGACAGATTTGTACAGGGCTTTAGATATTCCTCAGCTTCCTCCCAAACAGCACATCATTTCTCTGTTAAGAAATGTGCCCCCTACCTGCAGTAATACAGTTTTGGTGGGATTGACCCCACTCCACACTTCAACAATGGGTCTTTATTGGCTGAAGACAATCTGAGAGTCACAGGACCACTGAGCCTAGATGAGGATAGTCACATGACCTTGATGGAGTTAAAGAGGTAGGAAAAAGTCCTAGTGTATGTCTTTTTTTGGCCAGGGCTGAGTTTGAACCTGCCACCTCTGGCATATGGGACTGGCACGCTACCCAGTTGAGCCACAGGCGCCACCCAAGTCCTAGTGTATTTCAACAAAAAAATTTCAGGAAAGAAGTGAAAGATTACAACCCTCCAACCCAAATATGTTTATCATTCCAAAATTGATGTGATGTTCTGTTGTTTTGGGTTTTCCCAGATGGATTAGGAGAAAAAGTTAGGTAATTATTTCTGTGCTCTTGAGATAAGGGAGGGTGTTCTAAGTATTTCACTAAAGCTGGAAACTGTATAATGAAAAATATCAATCTTATCTCATGAAATTTTAAACCTTTTATACAAAGAAAAATAGTAACAAAACTAAGACAAGCTGGAAAAGGTACTTGCAAATTTATTAAATAAAGAATTATTATAACTGATGCTATTAATATATAACCACCTTTTATAAATTAATTAAAATTTGAGTACCTCTGTAAAAATAAGCATGTAAAATGAATAGGCAATTCACATAAGAAGATTTTATATCAATATCTATACACCAAAAAGCCATACCTCTGGTTAGACACTTTGAGCAATTGATTTTACATCTCCATTAAAATTAGTCTCTTCATTGTTTAAAACTGAGATAGTGATAATTGGTTAACATAGGAATAATGCTGCTTCACAACATTCCAATACAATTAAAGTGAGGAAAGATCATATAAGATAATTTATAAATAAGAAGAATTTTAGGAAATGGTCTCCAAATTTATTCAGGTGATAGTCTCATTTCTCATTGATTTTGCTTGTGGAGGAGAAGAAAAAACAAAAAAGCCCCTACCATTCAGAAAGCTCAAGCCCAAGATTCGATTGCTAACTTATTGATTACCTCACAACATCCCATTGGAGTCAATGATTTCAATGACCAAAATAATAAAACTACAACTAAAACAGTAAGTTTAACACAATAGTTATTGATGCATTGCTACAAAGTACTCATGGCTAGGTTAGGAAGGAAAATCGTTTTGATGATCAAGGCCTTATTTTAGATAAGGTAATACTTCAAATACCTTCTCAGTATTATTTAGTCTTTACAGTGATATACAGGGCATTAAAAAACTGGAAACTGGTGTGGGGGGGGTCCCTGAGATTTTTTTGTGGTTTTATAACTTTATTTTATGTATCTGACAGTTTCAGGTAGTTCTCATCTACATTAACTGTCTGTAGATTTGTGTAAACAGGTACATAGGTGACCAAACTATAGAGCGTGTTTGGTGAATCTTCCTCTTTGTTACATTTTCTGGACAACCACACATGGATACGGTATGGGACATGGTGGTTCTCTAGTCACCACCTCATTGATGGCAGGATGGTCCTTCTTACCACCCATTTTCGCAGGAGCCATTCTGCTGGGCCCAATTTGGAAAGATAGAGCACGACAGATTGTGGCCCAGAGATTTTTTTTTTTAACTCTTTTATTTTTTGAGACAGAGTCTCACTTTGTCACCCAGGCTAGAGTACCATGGCACCATAGCTCACGGCAACATCAAACTCTTGGGCTCATGTGATCCTCTGTCCTCAGCCCCCCAAGTAGCTGTGCTTCCACTAAAATGCCATGCTAGTTTTTCTATTCTTAGTAGAGATGGGGGTCTCGCTCTTGTTGAGGCTGGTCTCTAACTCTTGAGCTCAAGGGGTCTTCCCACCTCAGCCTCCCAGAGTGCTAGGATTATAGGTGTAAGCCACTGAGCTTGGCTCCAGATATGAAGTTTGACAAAGACCAGAGTGAAACTGTGAGCTAAGGACAGATTCACATGCTTATGTTACTCATTGTTTGAATTCATGTTATAGTCAGATAAGCATTTTGAAATTCTTAAAAATACTAGGGTAGTCTGAGGATCTATAAACAGTCTTTTTTCACTTCTTTTTCCTACTTTTAAGTATATATCAGTGCCCCAAGCCCCATTTTGGGCTGGATGCTGAATGAGCATTTGAGAAACCAATGAGGGCCAAGCATTGTGTTTACTGTCGACAATGTCAACAAATGAGATCCGACAGGGTTTCTGCCTATAGGAAGGAGCACATTATTTTTTATTCTCAATTTATAATACATACTTCTTTGTTAGAGGTGCTTAGTGAATTCACTAACATTTGTAATTATCTTATTAACTTTCTAAAATGTAGAGCTTCAAAGTTCAACACCTTTAGATTCAAATCTTACTCCACTAACTTTCTAACTATGTAACTTTTGTAAGTTTCTTGTAAGTTTTCTCTTCATCAAATTTGGAACAATAAATACTAATATCATTCATATGGATATGTAGGTGATGATAGTCTGGAAAGAAGGTGGGGAGAGGAGGGGGGGAGAAGAGGGGAGAAGGTGGGAAGAGGGAGGGTATTTGGTGGGACTTCACCTATTATGCTTAATGTAACGGTACATTCCAAAACTACTAAGAGTATAGTACAAATGTCTTAGCACAACACATACGTAAGTAAGATGATGGTTATGTTAATCAGTCTGATTTAAGCATTCCACTTTGTATATCAAATCAGCATATTGTATCCCACAATTGTATACAGTTGTGATTTTAAAAAAATAACATAATATATGCCATAAATAGTAATACTAATTGGCACCAATGTCATTTGAATTAATTGAGATACCTTATGTAAAACATGATTAGAGTGCCTGGAACAGAGTGAGCACTCATCAAATGATGAATTTTATAACAATCACTATGACAAATTCCTGCATTGCAGTCTCCAGGCACTGCGTTTGGATGGAAAAACTCAGTATGCTTTGGTTTCATGAAGAGTAACAATGAGTTGAACCAATGTTGCTCAATAAAGGAAAAGATAATGACTTTGAATTTGAGGCCACTGGGACCATTAAAGAATTTTGGTTTTCATGATATTTCCACAAAGAAGATTTATAAAGAGCTGAAAATACTCAAGAAATTCTTTCTGGGGTTGAAGTGCCCATGAACTTCTTCACCTCAGGATGAAGTCAGCAGTGGTAACAGCCACAGTTAGAATAATTCTAGATCATAGGATTTTACAGGAATTTTTATGGTTCTTTATTCCAAATTATACACGTTTTGATTTTCATATCAAATTTTTTGGTGACCAAACTGTTTCCCAAAGATTCCTTCAAGTACAGACAACATCACATTGCTTTCTTCCCAGAATGAAAATAGTATCTATTGTTACATCAACATGGCATTGTGTACATTAGCATCTTTCTAATGCACACACATTTACAAAATGCTTAGGAAACCATTTTCCATAGGGCATAACGCTTCCATCTGCCTCCTTTATTTATTGCTGTTATTGAAGGTTGCACTTCATCAGAAGAGACCCAGGGTGTCAGTTACATGTGACTTTTTGGCAGTTGCAGTCCTTAGTATGGACTGTAACTCTGGCTAGATGGATGCAGCCATTCTTTTTTTTGCAGTTTTTTTTTTGGCCGGGGCTGGGTTTGAACCCACCACCTCCGGTATATGGGGCCAGCACCCTACTCCTTTGATCCATAGGTACTGCCCAATGAAGCTGTTCTGTTCCTCTTGAAATGACATTAAAATACCCTCCCTTGGTATAATACATTTCATTCTTGCACTTTTACATTTATTTTTACCACTCCATAAACTCTATAAAGTTCCACAGGATTTGTGAGTATATGAAAAATTATTTTGTTAGCTGAGTGCGGTGGCTTCTGACTGTAATCCTAGCACTCTGGGAGGCTGAGGCCAGTGAATTTCTTGAACTCAGGAATTCAGGACCAGCCTGAGAAAGAGTGAGTCCTTGTCTCTACTAAAAATAGAAAAACTAGCTTGGGACAGTGGCACATGACTCTAGTCCCAGCTACTTGGGAGGCTGAGGCAAGAGGATTGATTAAGCCCAAGAGTTGGCAACAGAATGAAACTCTGCTTAAAGAAAATTATTTTGTCGTCTTCTTTTTTTTTTTTTTTTTGGTGGTAGATTTTTCCCTTTAAATAAAATCTCTTAAGAATTTCAATTTAGTTATGGGATATTTCTTTTCCAGGTGGTTTTTCTTCCACAATGCAGCTGTTTTTAAGTACATCAGTTGAGCTAGCTGGGAAACACACCCTAAGACAGAGTTAAGAGTATAAAAGGAAATATTAGGGAGAAAGACCAGTGAAAGGGAAGGCAGAAGCCACAGTGTCCATCTTACAGCCTGTAGAATTCCAACAGAGACCTTCTGGGCTTGATTACCCATTAGAAGATTCCTGTGTTGGGAGAAGTGGCTCAGTCCTCGTATCAGTGTCTTTACTAGTCACTGGAGTGAGCCACACATGGCTGAAAAGCTGAGGCAGATGCCAAGGAGCTCCCAGCTAGACGCTGTCAGACAGCAGAATCCAGAACCCCGCAGCTGTGCAGTAAGGCCTTTCTGAAAGTGAGATCTGAGTACACATTTTCCTGTTGAAGTTCTGGTCTACTAGTGCAAGGCAATATTTAATTATTTCTCTTTAAAGTTGGAAGTCTGACGTGAGGAGATATAAGAAAGTGTGTTACTCTGTTCCTGTTCCAGAATGCCCTGATCCTGCTGCAACCAATACCTTAGACAAAAAAGGAAAAGGAAAGAACAGAGAGGAAAAGGGATAAGAAATAAAATACCCTGACAGCTCCAAAATCCTGTTGATGTAATTGTAGGCTTGGGGAAAAGACTGACTGCCACTGGCAGCTTGCTGGTCTTCTAGAAATATCTTCTGGCAAAGGCAAAAGTATTAAATTTTCCCTTTAGTTTTCAACCCTAAAAAGCCAAATGGAGGCAAAGTAGATAAATCTTATTGTTCCAAATGAGCTGTCCACCAAATTATTTTCATAGTTCATTAAGAATTTAGTGCCGAATAACCCATATAAAATGTCAGTGTGACTGAACCCGCTACCACTGGCCCTCCATTTCAGAAAACCGGTTAGCCAGTGATTAGCCAACCAATCCCTGTTGAGCAGTAGAATCGAACACCATACACAAGATTTCAGTTAATAAATGTGCGTGTTTCTACAAATGGTTGTGACTTATGGTATTTCCCCCCTAACATATCCTCTTCCTATCTCACTCTCTTGCCCCAAATAAGCAGCTGCTTGTGTATGTGTTTGTTACTCTGTGGGTCCCGGTGTGGTCCCAGCATTCTGGGACTTCAGGTAGCACTTTATATTTGTTGGTTATATTTTCTGCCTTATAGATTCTTCCATATGATATTTCCTTATGTAGGTTGGGATGACTCACCACCATTCCTTAACAATTTGCACTATTTTCTTGCTTAACTATCAACAAAATTAGGGATTCTTAAAACCCCCAGATTGAACTAAAAGTGGTTCCAGGCATAAAGCCTTTGCATGCAGGGCTGTCCTCCTCTATTTTCTAGATTGGAAAGGGCTCTGCTAAGACCCTTGGAAAAATAGACACTTCCATAAAAAAACCCTTCTCTACCCCAGGGACTCATTCTTCATCTGTTACATGATGGAGTTGGACTAAGGGATCTTTAATGTCTCCTATAGATCTCTGCCCATGTGTTTTAGAGGAAATGACTTTCCTCCCTAAAGACTAATAAGAAAAAATGACTGGTTTGCTTCTGCTAGACTCACACTCACTGAAACAGGCAGAATATGATCCGGGCTTGGGGAGAGAAGGAAGGGGCCTTATGTGCAGAGGCCTCCAGAGGGTTTTGACAATATGACTTAGATAAAGGAGCCTGAAAATAATAGCAGTTACTCCTTAGTGATTATAATGTACCAATAACTATAAGTGTTTTATGTTTATTACATTTATAACAGCCCTAAGGAGATTGGTACCATTGCCCCTATTTCATAGGTGATGAGAATGAACGTCACAAAGAATAGGAAATGTGCCATTGTCATTCGACTTTTAGGGAGCTTACATGTGTACCCATGTGGATTCTCTCTGACTGTACCTTTTTCAATGACCCGGCTAGTCTATCTGGGCATTTTATTGATTAATTCGTTCACTACCTAGCTATTAAGGGCCTGCTCCTTCCAGAATGGATCACAGAAGGGGTGAGTGGTTGCAGTGGGGTCTCTGTGGTGCTAGAAAACTCTCTGTGCCTTTTCTGGTATTGACTATTTTGTCTTTTCATGATGGCTCTTCTCTGATTGTGACACCCTGAAATATTCCCTTTGACAAGCCAGTCTTTCATCAAGAGTTCTGGAGTTCTAGGTTGCAGTATCTCCAGCACAGCTTTTGATTTGCTAATTCTTTCTCTGAGGGACAGTGTTGAGAACTGCCAGGAGGCATGCTGAGAGCATCAGTTTCTCTCCCTGAAACATTCCGAAGACTCTGGGCAGGAGAGGGTCTATAGAGAGCTCTTTAGGGGACACAATGGGATAGAAAGTAGTGTTATGTGAAAAAAAATTACATTTCCCCCAATTTTATAACACTACTTTCAAGCTACCATTTCAAAAAGTACAGTATTTCTCTTGCCTGCCTCATTCATCACAAGTTAGTTTGTTTATTTTTCAATCTTTCCCCTAAAACTGAGCCTCCTGTATCCTGTTTAAGTTATTAGCACTTAATATCTTCTGGCACAATTATTTATTTTTATCTATTCAACAAATAATCACTGGCCACAGCTATGTGCCAAACATTTTTGGCATTGGAAACGCAGTGGCCAATGAGACAAATTCCTGTCCCAGCAGGAAGCTCATACTCATGTGAAGAGAAGGACAATAAGGAAGCAGAGAAAGAGGCAAACATCTACGTATGTGTATAATGTAGTTTCATGTAGTGACAAGGTGTAGAAAGAGAAATAAGGCCAGGTAAGGGGCTAGATAGATGTTCTCTTTAGACAGGGGTCCTCAAACTTTTTAAACAGGGGGCCAGTTCACCGTCCCTCAGACCATTGGAGGGCTGGACTGCGGGCCCTGGGATGAGTTGGCTGTTAAGCAGGACAGACAGTGGCAGCAAAAACACCCGGCAGGCTGGATAAATGTTCTAGGGGGGCCATGTGTGGCCCGCGAGCTATAGTTTGAGAACACCTGTCTTTAGATAATGTTGAAGAAGTTCTTTCTATAACTATAAAAACTGCAAAAGAGCTAAATCTGGAGCTAAGACTATTCTAGGTAGTAGAAAAAACGAAGGCTTGAGATAAGGATGAATTTGACCTGTTTGAGCAAGAGGAGGACAGCATGATGGAATAAGCAAGAAGAACATGTTAGGTGAGAATTCAGTGGTGGGATAAGCAGAGCTGAGTGTATAGAGGGCCGTAGAGCAAGGAGCTGGTGCAAGTTCTTGCTCAACATCTATTTATTGATACTGGCTATTCATCAGGCACCAATCTAGGTGCTCGAAGTGCAGTTACAAACAAGTGTTATGCATTTTCCAGTGTGCAGAGAGCTTGCATTATCAAGGTGGAGTCAAACATTAAATTACGTAAATGATGTATATACGTGAGTCACTGTGAAGGTTTTGAGAGACACAAAAACTCAAGAAATGTAAAATACATGCATACTGAAACACGTAGTCCTCCCAGCAATACTTGTAAGCCAAATAAGTTGAAACTTGCACAGGTCAATCAGAAAGATATTGTCAACCGTGTTTCTTGGAAATGAAATAATAGACCATGACCCAGTCTGTCTCAAAAGTGACCTACACATATACATACATATGTAATATTAATTAGTGATAAGTGGTAAAGAAAAAGAGGGGTACAGAAATAAATGATATCAAATACTGGGACAAAGAGGAGGAGGCTTTGAAAAGTCAGATAAAAACTAAAGGAAGTGGAGAAATAGCCATAATTCTTCTTTTGGGAAAGAACTTTCCAGACAGAGGCAACAGATAGTGAAATTCAGGGAGGCTTGGCGCCTGTGGCTCAATCGGCTAAGGCGCCAGCCACGTACACCTAAGGTGGCAGGTTCGAATCCCCAGCCCAGGCCCGCCAAAGAACAATGATGGCTGCAACCAAAAAATGGCCGGGCGTTGTGGCGGGCGCCTGTGGTCCCAGCTACTTGCGAGGCGGGGGCAGGAGACTCGCTTGAGCCCAGGAGTTGGAGGTTGCTATGAGCTGTGATGCCATGGCACTCTACCCAGGGGGATAGCTTAAGGCTCTGTCTCAAAAAAAAAAAAAAAAAAGAAATTCAGGGAGAAGTGAAAAGGCCAGTGCTCTAGAGCAGCCGAAGCAGAGTAGTAGGAGGTGAGTAGGGGAAGTGACATGAAATGGGAGTGAGATTAAATCATGCCCTGCAGGTTATAATGGAGACTTTCTCTTTTATTCTTGGTAAGCTGGAAATCCCTCTTTGAGTGTTGCAGAGACTTGATCTGGAACAAGATTTCAACAAGCTGCTGATTTGAAAATAGACTAAAAAGAAGGAAGGGTGGAAGTAGGAAGATCAGATCCCTTAGAACAGTACTGTCTGGTTGAAATGTGTTGCAGACCACAAAAGGGAGCCACACATGTAACGTTCAGCTTTCTCTTACCCATATAAAAAGTAAAAAAAAAAAAAGAGGTGAAATGCATTAATGATGACTTTTATTTAACCCATGGAGATATTTTACCTTGTTTTCATATTACGTCATTGAAATCCACTGAGTGTTATACTCCCAGCATATCTCAGTTTAGACAAGTCATATTTCCAGTGCTCAGTAACAACATGTAGCTAGTGGCTACTATACAGGATGCCACGGTGGAAAGACTACTGTGATCATTCAGATGATATAAGATGGCAGTGCAGTGAGGATAATGAGGAGTAGTCAGATTCTGGGTTTGTGGTGAAGATAGAGGATAGAGCTGATAGGGTTTGCTGAAAGAATGAAGGTATGGATGAATGATGGAAGATACTAATTGAAATAAAGGATTCTAAAAAGGCAATTAAATCATAGGCAAGTTAAGAGCATGAGGTGTTTTAGGCATAAGTTATTAGTACATGCTGCAGTCTCTTGCCCCGTTCTTTGTTAGAGAGGCCTGCCAAGGGCACTTTTCCAGTTGCTAAAGTACGCAGGCTCCAGAGCTGGTCAGTGACCTTGTCTTAGAAAAAAACAAGGGTGGAGGGGGGTGGAGGCCTCTGCTGCTGCTCTTATGGTGGCTTTCTTGTCCAGTTTATAGAAGGGCCACCATAACACTCCATCTTCTAAGGTCTAGGGTTACAAGGCTACATCAGGTAACCCTTGATCCTATTCCACGGTTCCAAATAACAATCTGAAATTATCAAATCTCATCTAATTCCAGGAGCTACAGCATCCCAGAGAGGGTTCCTTTTACTGATTCGTCCATCCAAAATGGGTGCATGTTTGTAGTTTATACAAATTCATACTGCTTTTCATGTACTGGCATGAGATATGCTGGGGTAGTCTGGCTTTTTTTTTTTTTTTTAAGAGACAGAGTCTTACTTTTATCACCCTCGGTAGAGTGCTGTGCTGTCACAGCTCACAGCAACTTCTGATTCCTGGGCTTAGGTGATTCTCTTGCCTCAGCCTCCCAAGGTGGTCCGGATTTTATCTGAAATTTGTTTCATTCAGCAATCCAATGTTATGAACTTGGTGATTTGAATCTTTATCCAGAGTTCTCCAGTCTCCACTTTTTTCACTCCTGGTCCCTGGGGCTTTTGCAGTCATGGCTATGGAGTGCTTTGCTACATTCTTCTAAAATGTTTTCACAGAACATAGAAATATCTCCTCTGTTGTACCTTCTTTGTCTAAGTAGGTTCTGCAGGGTATACTGGAAAGAGAACTGCAATGGGCGTCAAAGACCCTAGCAGGGGACTTGTCTTTACTTGAGGGAGTTGAGAAAGTCACTTTGTGAGTCTGGCCCTTATTTCTCCTCTCTGTAGTTTGTGTTAGTCCCAATCACTGTTGGAAAGGGAAAGGAAAGATGATGAAAAGACTCCATTTCCTGAGACAACATCAATGAGTGGAAGTAGCTCCTTGAGCAGATGGGGCTGGACCTTTTTACGTTCCGATGGGGAATTTAATAATGGTATGCACATGAGTTCCTGAAGCATGATGAATTCTGGTCTCAAGAATGAAATCCAACTCCCCTTATAAATCTATGGAGAAGCCAAGGTAAAGCTCTGGGGTCAGTCTGGATGAGCTGGTGAGTCAGGATGAGGATAGGGGATTTATGCACCTTGGAAGGTTTGTTATCTGGAAAATCAATGCATTTTAAAGAATAAACAAAATTAAAGAAAAAACAAAATTAAAAAAAGAAAACAGTGCATCTTACCCAAAACTCTGATGTTTGCAATAAAAGATCATTGTTCCAGCCAAGAAGTCAGAAGCCTCTCTGGTATTGTGGAGCCTGCATTCCCAACAAATGTCTTTCATAAAGGGGTGAAAATTAGATCTTGGGAAGGAAGGGTAAAAAAAAAATCTTAGTCTAAGGCAGTGCCTGTGGCTCAAAGGAGTCGGGCTCCAGCCTCATATACCAGAGGTGTAGGGTTCAAACCCAGCCTTGGCCAAAAATAAAATAAAATTTAAAAACCTTAAAAAAAAAAATCTTAGTCTTTTCATGCATAAACACAGATGTGCTATAGTATATACACAGACATACAGCATATCTATGGGATTAAAATGCCATAGGACATAAGGTCAGTAGAATAGCATACCTAAAACATTTCCTTAGTGAGAAATTTTTAAATGTCCTGGAAAACAGTGCTGTAGAGCTATCCATTTGCAGGCGGGAAAGAGAAAGAGCACACAGAGGATGTGGGGATGCAGTCAGCCTGTAGAGAAAATGAGTCCCATACATGGTGGTACAAGCTACTCTTTGCATAAACATAGTTGGCTTTGTTTCTAGGACAGGTTATGCTTGTTCTGTGAAGACTTAAGTCTATCAACTCCAATGCCTCCATGATGACATTTGTAATCCAAGTGATCCAATTTACCTCTTAGAGATACTGCCTTTTTTTTTTACGTAAATTTGTTTCCCAGATATTGTTGAGCAACTACTGTGTTGCTAGGCATTCATCCATGCAGTGGTGGATAGACAAGGTCCTTCTGTTCATGCAGCAAAAATTCTAGAAACAAAAATAAACAGATAAATAACTAAGTGGATAGAATGGTTTCAGGCAGTAATAACTGCTATAAGGGAATCCCCTAGTTATGCAATAACGGAGCAGTGGGAATGGGACGCTATTGGTTAATTTAGATACAGTGGTCAGTGAACTCTCTCTTAATAGGAGATACCTGATCAACTCTCATTTCACAAGTGGTTATTTGTCCTCTTAAATAAATTAAAATTAAGGCTGAAAGAAAAGGAATAGGCCAGGATTCAAGTTATATTCTGCCATTATTTCATTCATTCATTCATTCATTCATTCATCCATTTCTATGAAAAGGACATACTGATTTCCAGGCAATAGGTGTTTATTTACTAACTTATTTAAACATCAAATGTTTATTGAATACCTAGTAGGTGCTCTATTATCGATATTTGTGGCAATAAGTGAAAGAAATAAATATCCTGATTGCCAGGGATATGGTTCTGATTTTGTTAAATTGCAACATTTATTAGAAATCTAAATACATATCGTGAATAGGCATTAATGTATACCAGTCTAGATTTTGTGAGAGAGACAGGGCCAGGGAACCTCAATTTGAGACCCATTAATACAGAGATAATATGTAAGGTATCAGTTTGGATGAGTTCATCAAGGAAGTGAGCCAAGAAAAGTGAAGAAACTTGAAGATTGACTTTGCGGCACTTCAAGATTATGAGATTAGGAAAAGAGAAGGAGCAAGCATGTGATTCTATGAAGGGGGGGTGGCATAGAAGGAAAACCAAAGAAATGTGTTTTGAAGGAGTATATCAAGGATGTAGAAAAACCAGTTGTATAAAATGCTGCCACCAGGTCAAGACTGAGGACTGAGAAGAGACTACAAAATTTAGCAATGTGGAGGTCATTTGTAACTTGACCTAAGCAGTTGCAATAAAACCTGATTGGAATAGTTTTATTTGTTTCTATTTTTTTATAATTAATTATTTTTTATTAAATCATAACTTTGAACATTGATGCATTTATGGGGTTCAGGGTACTGCTTCGATATACAATGTGAAATGTTTACATTGAACTAAGTAACACATCCATCACAAATATACTCATTTCTTAATAGTTTTGAAATGTACCATTGCATCATGCACATTAGGTGAGGTCCACCTGAATACCCTTCCTTCTCCCATATCACCTCCCCCCACCCCCTCTCTCCTCTTCCCTTCTACTTTATGGACTTTAGTTATGTTTTGCCATTTGTATGATTGTGTAGGTGGTTATATATTAATTTCATAGTAGTATGGAGTACATTGGATACTTTTTTCCCCATTCTTGGGATACTTTACTAAGAAGAATATGTTCCAGCTCCATCCAGGTAAACATAAAAGATGTGAAGTCTCCGTCTTTTTTATGGCTGCATAGTATTCCATAGTGTACATATACCACAATTTGTTAATCCATTCACGGGTTGATGGGCACTTGGGCTGTTTCCATGTCTTGGCTATTATGAATTGGGCTGCAATAAACATTCTGGTGCAAATGTCTTTGTTATAAAATGATTTTTGATCATCTGGGTATATATCTACTCAA
>CAUYQV010190332.1:0-17233 GCA_963574575.1 Galagoides demidoff | reverse complement strand
TTTTTTTGTTTGTTTTTTGAGACAGAGTCTCAAGCTGTCCCCCTGGGTAGAGTGCTATGGCATCACAGCTCACAGGAAACTCCAACTCCTGGGCTCAAGCGAGTCTCCTGCCTCAGCCTCCCAAGTAGCTGGGACCACAGGTGCCCGCCACAACGCTCGGCTATTTTTTGGTTGCAGCCGTCATTGTTGTTTGGTGGGCTCAGGCTGGATTCGAACCCACCACCTTAGGTGTATGTGACTGGCGCCTTAGCCATTTGAGCTACAGGCACTGAGCCCAGATGCCTTATAACACAGAATTAATGATATTGATATATCTTATTAATGATGAAGTTGGCCTTGATTACTTGCTCAAGTTAGTTTCTCCAGATTTCTGTACTCTGAGGTTACTCTTATTCCCTTTGTCATTAATAAAAATCTTTTGTACGTTCGTTCAGATCATGCAATTGTACTTATCCTCAAATTTGTACTTGCTAATTTTAATATCTGTCTTCATTAAATAGATGCCATCTTCACTAATTATTAAAGAAGTGTTTTCTAAATGGAGATTTTCTATCTTGCCTTGTAGTTTACATTTAAAAAGGAGACCAATTCCTTCTTTTCGGTTTATTTAATCAATTATTTATTGGCATTAGTGTAGGCACATGAATATTTTATTCTGTGGTTGTAATCTAACATTATCATTCCTTTCTTCCTCAATTTGTTCATGCTTTAGCCACTGGAGATTCTTCAGGCTGTTTGGGGTTTTTAAATTCGATCTCATTTCTATCTAGCCATTCATCTATTTTAAGAGTGATGAGTTGAGAATAATACATTAGTTTCCAATTCAACACCATTAGGTTCATTTTAGCCAATCTCTTTCCTTTTAGTAACTTCTTTCTCCAAAAGTTATTTAAATATTAACCTTGACTTATTATTCTATTTACTATCTCTTTTTGTATTCTATTTCCATATTTTTAATTATAGAAGTTTTATATTTAATAGTATGTTTTCATGACTGGTAGGGCTAGTCACTCCTTGTGGTTTATCTTTTTCATTAACATCTTAGCTATTCTTGCATGTATGTTTCTTCCAAATAAAATTTTATGCAAGTCTACCTATAAGCAATGCTTTGTTGGTATTTTTATTGAAATTTTAATGAACTTATAAATTAACTTAAAAGAAAAATGTCCATGATATAATGAATTCAATCTATGAACTGAACTAAGCCCTATTGATTTCTTCAAATATTTTTGCATATGTCAGGCAGTTTGTAAATCTTTTTCCCAATCTGTAGGTTGTCTCTTCCCTTGGTTCATCGTTTCCTTTTCTGTGCAGAAGTTTTTAACTTGATATGATCCCATTGTTCCATTTTTTTTTTCTTGGTTGCCCATGTTCAAGGAGTCCTTGCCTATGTCAGTGTCCTAAAGAATTTCCCAATGTTTTATTTCAGTAGTTTCATAGTTTTGGGTCTTAGATTTAAGTCTTTAATTCACTTTTATTTGCTTTTTGTATATGGTGAGAGAGAAACATCTAGTTTTATTCTTCTGCATATGAATATCCCGTTTCCCCAGCACCATTAATTGAAGACACTGTCCTTTTGTCCTTTACCCACTGCATGCTCTTGACACCTTTGTCAAAGATAAGTTCACTATAAATATGTGGATTTAATTCTGGGTTTTCATTTTTATTCCTTGGGTCTGTGTGTCTGTTTTTATGCAAGTGCAGTACTCTTAGGTCACCACAGATCTGCAGTATAATTTGAAGTCAGGTAATGTCATTCCTTTAGTTTTGTTCCTTTTGTTCAGGATAGATTTGTCTATTCTGGGTTTTTTGTGATTCTCTATTAATTATAGGATTATCTTTTCCATTTCTGTGTGAAATGTCATTGGTATTTTGATAAAGATGGCATTGAATCTGTAGATTGCTTTGGGTCATATGGGCATTGTTTTCCTTTTTATTTTTAATTATTATGGGTACCTAATAGTTGAAATCTTCATAGGGTACATGTGATATTTTGATACAGACATACAATGTGACATTTTTAAAAATATTGATTCTTCCAGTCCACAAGCATGGATATCTAATTTGCTTTTTAACTTGAAAACATGTGGCAAATCATAAATTTTTTTCAACATTTGTCCTTGACTTAACCCTCCTACTTCAGAAAGTTAATGACATTGCCATAGTTAGCATTAGTACTTTTAAGGAATTCCTGGAATTGGCAATGATTCAATCCCTTGTCTTTAAAAAATTCACAGTCTTGGTGATGATGTGCATGATGTTATCCATTTTTAAAGCTTTTGTGCATAAGTTTCTTCATGTACCATGCAATGATATTTCATCAAACATGAGTTTTGAGTGTCAATTGCATTGTCTTCTATTGATTTTATGAGTCTCTGTCTTTTACCTACCATTCCTCGGGCACCATCAGTAATTTATATCAGGTATGTTCACAATGGACAAAAACAATGCTTTAAAATACTTATCACTGCTTTGTATAAATCTCTTGATTTAGTTGTGTTTTTAATGGAGATAACACACTGGAAACCTCACACCATCATAAAACTGAAGCCACATATGCACATAAATAGCAAGAATGTATGTTAAGTTTGTTTAACATGACATTGAGACATGATGTTGTCATCTACAAAGTTCATGCTTGAAACAATGACATGATATTGTCATCTACAAAGTTCATACTTCAGTTGAACTCCAAAAAAGAAAAATTAAAAAATGTCTCATAATATTTTAAGTAAGTTAATGACTCTGTGGCATCCATAGTCATCCTGGGCTGCATGCAACCTGTGGGCTGTGGATTGGACACCCTTCTGTAAAATATCTCCAGTGAAGTTCCTAGTTCCCTGTAATAGTCAAGGGGACATACAAACTATCTGTGGTCCCTTCTTATCTTCTGCTTTTCATTTGTACTTCTGCCAATTTTACCTGGCTCCTCAAGCAGGAGACAAAGCTTTGGTGGTTCTAATATCATTAAACCTGAGGTCAAGTTCCTCTTATCTTGCTACAACTCTCGCTTCTTTTCAGATAACATGGTGGTCTGTTCACTAGTGACACTTTCATGATGAATCGTATCAATGGAGGCCATTTTGATATTGGGAATGACCTGAGCCATCATTGGGAAGCCTCTAAGAATTAAGGCAAGTAACATAAACACAATGGTCAGGTAAGGCTGAGCTCATCTGGGTACCACATAATGAAGATATGTTTATTGCATCAAATAGAAGTCTTCCATACCATATGACAATTTCTATAAGTTAACCCATAATTTAGTGATTTAAAGATGCTATTTGTAATAGTAGCACTTGTAACATTCTGTTGCTTTGGTCTTTATGATGTATAATATTTTTTATTTTTCCATTAATGTAAAATGCAACTCTTTCTTAATCAGGTATAAGAAAAATACACTGAAGCAATAGCTGCAGTATTCTAGTTAAAAAACACAGATAATAAAATGTTGACATTTGTTTTTATATACAAAGATGAACCATTTTTTAAAAAAATTATTACTTATTACAATTTAAAGAATATATTGATTATTTTATTTCAATGCACAAGAAAGGAAAGATTTTACTGTTATTTTAATGAGAATTTTCTTTTGAAAGAAAGAATAAGATGCTGAACAGATTGTTATTTCCCTTTATGGAGCCATTGAGCAATTTTGCTTAGAATTTTCTTCAGTAGGAAGCACATTAACTTGATGCACACGATGATTTGGGAGCTTTTTTGTTCTCCCTTAAATTTTTACATTCATTTTTAGATTTGTACAGATTGACCTTTTCTGTTACAAAATCAGAGTGTTATCAAATTAAAATAGAGCAGTAGTGTCATGAAATTAATTCTACAAGCATACTTTTTTATCTGAATAATTTCCTTCATACAGTTCTCCAAATGTTGTGGAAAATAAAAGTATCCCCCTCTATAATCCCTAAATATTGTGCTTCACACATATTTTATTTGTATGAATAGGAAGTTGAGGAAATGATATAGTTGATTTCTGAAGAAGGTGAGGAAAGTTGGGGCAAATTCCTTGTGAATGAATTTATAAAATAGAAGTAAAGGCCAATCATTTAAGGTAAATGTAAATTTCAATGGAAAAAAATCACAGTATAACGTCAGCACAATAGAGATAAATAAGCAAAAGTAAATGAGGAAAGTCTGAGACTAGTCTAAGACATCTGAATACAATATATACAAATAATAGTCATGAAAATAATTATTAGAAGTACTTTTAGATTTATTTTTTCCTACAGAAATATACCCTTTGAGGATACAAATAAAATAGTATAAGTCATTAATTATGCTGTGGATGAATTTTCATGAATGAAGAAATGAAATTAACTATTTTGTTCTCTCTTCCCTCCATCAGTAGAGGTGGCGAAATAAACCAAGAATCATTAGAATCTGGGTGCATCCTTTAAAGGTACAACTGACTTCATTCCATTGAAATTATACTATTTACAATTTCCTTCACATAGTCTGTAGCAGCTAAAATTATAAGAGAATAGTACCATTGCTCCTAATTTAGTTTACATGCATCTTGTCAGTAAAGTGAATGGGTAGTAGGCTCACATCAATCTCTTCCAGAGAATTCATTCTTACCTGACTTGGATAAAAATCCTTTAATTGATGGCCTGCAAGGCTGTTCTTGTTAGATTGATGCATTGTTAAAAACTAATTTTTACTACCCAACATAGATACTGCAGAATTCTTGTCAGCAATGTCTGTTGAGCACATTGCCTTTTTTTAATCTTCTAGCTTTCAGGATTGGTGTTATTAATTTAAGAGCTGCAGGATGTACTTCATAGTTAAAACTCTGAATTATGTGAGTGCAATGGTCTGCAAAGGTGACTTGATTAAGAGTGAGTATCAGTAACATCTTTCTGCCTGTTTTGTCTTCACCAGGGACTCTAATAGGTGCAATTTTAACCTCCTCTTAGACATATAAGTTTTTATTCCTATGTCAGAAGAAGTAGCTTTAAGAAGCCCTCAGAGGATTCTATGAATCTCTCCACTTCTGAACTTTCATCCATGTTTACTCAAAATTTTGGCTCTGGTTTCAATTCTAGAATTTTTTTTTTCTAAATAAAAAACATAGTGACTCTAGCAATGAGCTTTTCAATTATCATTGCTTCCCTCTTCCATTTGAAATACTGCTACCTTTGAAATGTCTCAACTGTGTTCTCCAGGCCTCGTTCAAAAGCCTCTTCTCTATTCATGGACAGAGAAGTGTTTGCGCTCGTATTTCTAAGCACACCTTGCTAAACCTCCTCCAGATTCTCCCTAAAAAGAGCACAGAACTATACAAACAGAAGGAAAAACCCAGACTAATAACACACAAAGCCACTGTAGCCACACTCGAAATGTGAATGCCCATGTGAAACAATAACTTTACTAAAAATCATGTTTAAGAAATATCATAAAACCTCACCATAAAATCAGTTCTATCGTTGCCTTTTCTCTGCCTCTAGAAAACAGACTATTTCCTGGGTGAAGATGAAGAGGTGGGGAAATGGGGTATAAAGGAAAATCTTGAACCTCCTGACTTTTTCTGAAATGTAACTTGCTCTCAATAGCTGTCCCAATCCCAGACATAATTCCTACCATCCAATTTTATTTCCAAATTCTCTGCTAATACAAAGCCAGGTTTGTTTGTTTGGTTTTTATGCTAAAGATAACTGACAAAAGTGTAGTTGGGAATAAAATTAGTTTTTAACTTTGAGTGTCTGATATGATTTGCCTTCCAGATCCCTTGTTTTATTGCACATGCTCAGGTCAACCTGGGGAAGTTTGCCCTTTAGTTGTTTATTCCAGTGATAAGACAAACTAGGAATCTAATAGATGCTAAGAGAGAGATAAGAAAAAGAGAGGTCTATACTGAAGGTTCAAGGCAGAATTGAATTAAACTGCTAATCTCTGAAAATTTCCAATTGAGGAATTTACCCAAACCCTACTAACACACCAGACAAATGAAAGGAAGCATTCTACTGGAGAGTCAGCTGGTAATAAAGGAATACAAGCATATGAGGCTGCTGCATTTGGGAATCTATCTTTTGATGCACACAATAATTGTCTTAGCCTTGACTTGAATCTAGCACTTTTCTTGTGGGTAGAGTAAGTTAGAGACAGCTTTCTTCTGTTTCTATATTCATAGATATTACCAACATTTGAGAGTAAGACCAATATATATATACTGAATAATGCAATCAGGAATAAATTACTAAGTTTCCCAAGTTGAAATTGTTCTTTTGTGTGTGTGTGTGTGTGTGGCAGAGTCTTTACTCTGTTGCCCTAGACTAGAGTGCCCTGGCATCATTGCTCACAGCTACCTCAAACTCCTGGGCTCAAATGATCCTCTTGTGTCAGCCTCTGGAGTAGCTGGAACTACAGACACACCCCATCAACATCTGTGTAGTTTTTCTATTTTTAGTAGAGACAGGCTCTTATTCTTGCCGAAGCTGGTCTTCAACTCCTGAGCTCCAGCAATCCACCTGCCTTGTCCTTCACAAGTGGTAGGATGACAGGAGCAAGACACTGGGCCCGGCCAGGTGAAATTTTTCTAATATCTACACCTTCTCTTTAGAAGTTTTCATAGTTTTGCTCCTTTTATCCCCCAAATTATAATTAAGTTCATTCATTCAAGGCCTTCTCACAATTTGACCCTAATTAAATTTATTTGTTCTTTTTAATTATTTTGTATTACCTTAAAATTACTGTACAAAAAAAAAGATCTTGCTAAAATTCAATTTGAGTCTTTTCATTTATTAAACTTTTCTAGATGGAAAATATGCTTTGTCTACAATTTCTTCCTATATACCTTTATTCCCTTTGAATGGTTAAATGATACTGGTATCTTGGATCTGACAAATTTTATTTTTTACCTTTTCTTATTCTGTGTATTGATTGCATTTCCTTATAATGTCTTGTCTTGCATTAGTAGTAATCATATTTATATTCTATCTCTCAGATTGAAAGATTGGAGGTGGAGGTACTGCCCCAATTACCAGCTCAGTTAGAATCAATGCAGGGATTTGGATAATTACTAAAACTAAGAGACATATATTTACTCAGCTGAATAAAACTACAAAAGCAACGTAGAATGTTACCATCCCCTCTCATTGGCTATCAGAGTCCCTTGTCAATAGCTGTCTCTTCAATACATGTTTGTTCACTTTAAAAATATAAGCTATTAAGACAACGAAAATACATAGTTTAAATTTAGAATGCAACAGACCCAACCATATCTCTTTACAATGAAGTAAGATTTACAAAACTGCAAATCCTTTCCCTACAGGAAAGTGCAGTGACTAAGATTATTTTAGTTTATATTTTGTTCCTAGGAGAGACCATTTTCAAAATTCCTCTTTAAAAACTGTTTCATATTCCATTAGTGAAAGCCTCCCCCCTGAAGATTTATGTATTTTCTGTGTGCATCTATCTTTTTTATCCTTTGCTAAAGGCCAGCCTCCTGTGCATGGATATTAATGCCAAGTCATGTAGTAGGATAAATAGGCCTTTAGCATTAAAAAACATACCTCTCTTTTTTTATTGAAAAATTCCTTTTATGACAGAAGGAACCTAAATTTGCATTTAAATAGAGACTATTCAACTAAGATACTGCACTAGATTTTTAAAATATGTGATTTTTATAAGGTTGATAAATACTGCCACTATCACAGAATTTCTAGAAGGAAGGTAAGGAGTGAAAAAGAGTATTTCCCCAGCTAACAAATTTAAACATGTATAATCTCTTTATTCAGGAATTTTGATCTGTATTAGGTCTCTATAAATAACAGAGTCATTTTCAATATTTAAAGTATTTAAAAGTTTAAAGTGAAACTTTAGGTGTTATGGTAAGATTCTTCTTTCTGCTAAATCAGTTAACTTCTAGATGTAACTATCTTATACTGAAATCATTTATTGTCAATCACCTCCTTGGGTATAAAATAGAAGAATTTCTCTCTTAATGGGCCCATTACACTATAGTATCTGAAAGATAAATCTTGGGGTCGAAGTTACATTTTCAGTGAAACTACTGCTGTTTAATTGAAGTTGATTAAAAAAATGAAGCTTATTGGCAGCACCTGTGGCTCAAGGAGTAGGGTGTTGGCCCCATATGCTGAGGGTGGTGGTTTCAAACCCAGCCTCAGCCAAAAATCTGCAAAAAAAAAATGAGGCTATGACAAGGGTTTAAGAATTTTATGACCCTTAATAATTCCATGAAAGCTTATAAGAAAAATAAAATCTATAGATTCTGATTCTGATTTGGGTGGGACATTGAAAGAGTATCCCAGTAAACACTAGGCATGTCCTAACTGTGGGTGGTATAATGGATCATGGAAATGGATAAGGCTAAAATAACAAAGATGTTCCTTGCCTTTTGTGAACCCTTTGTTGACACAAATAATTCACAGATTCAAAGGAGAACCATGCACAAATAATTTCCCTCTGGAGGAGCAGGCAATTATCAATCATAGTTCCCAAGAAATGTTCTTTCTGTTACATTAGGACTCTTTGTTATTTGATTAATGGATAAGCTTCTGAATGATGTATTCAAAAACCATAGTTTACAAAAGAAGCTGTGTTAATGTGGGAGCTTTGCAGTTTTATACTCTGTTAGTTATATGAATGCAAAGTGCCTCCTGGAAGACCTCCCATTCTTCAGACAGCTATGCTCTACAAATCTGTAATTCCAGATTTATTTATTACAATCTATCTACATAACAGCATAGGAGCTTTTGAAATAATTCATTTAAAAAGATAGAGACTCTATTCTTTAGCCTTAGCAGGTTGAGAAAAGGTCTTTACAGGACATACTATGTTTGTTTATGAGAAAGTTTATTGGAAGCTCATCACTTTTATTCAATTTCTCAGGGAAAATTCTCATCACCAAGAAAAGAATCATAGGCTTGCTGTAAAATCTTTTCTTCTCAATTCTTCTTCTAACTGGTCATAAGAAAAGCCCTCATTTTTTAGACAAAAATTATCTTTCAGCTATTTTCTCTTTGCAAATATCCATACTATAAGTTTTCTTTATTAAATAAAATCTCAAAGGACTAATTCACATTATATGTCTGATTTAAGTAACAGAGGTAAAGGTTTGAAAAGGAGCAAAAAAAAATGTTTCATGAGTGGTCTCTTGTAAATTTCCCACACTTTGGGGAATTAAAGCCCGTATTCCTTCCCACGGCCAGTAAACACCAGGTGTCCTCAAACTATGGCCCGTGGGCCATGTGCAGCCCGCCTGGGACATTTATCCGCCCTGCTGGGTGTTTTTGCCACTACTGCCTGTCCTGCTTAGCAGCTGACTCATTCCTGGGCCCATAGTCTGGCCCTCCAACGGTCTGAGGGACAGTAAACTGACCCCCTGTTTAAAAAGTTTGAGGACCCATGGTAAACACTGGATGGTGACTATATTTATGCCTTTGTGGGATTCAATGTGTTGATTATTTGCACAAATTGGAGTGCTTACATCCTACTAATTAACATAGCTTTCACCAAATCCCACAAAGGCATAAATGTATTCATGATTTATGTATATATGACTTAATAAAATAAATAAACAAAACAGCACATTGTACCCCATAATTGCAGTTATGATTTAATAAAAACAAATTGCAAAAAACAAACAAAAAAAAGGCCACTTTGGTCTTTGAGATGCAAATCAACCATCCTCCTCATTTGCCAGAAAATCAATAAACTTCTCTTTCCCTTGCCTCAAACCACTAATCCTTCTTCATCCTCACTGATGAGGCATTGGGGACAAGTAACGAACCTATGCTAATAACTAAGACTTTACTTTTTTTATTTATCTATTTATCATCTATCGTTTACCTATCTATTCATCTGTCAGGCCATCATCTGTCTACATATCTCCATTCCTTTTTCTTAAAAAATTGTAGTGAGTAGAAACTTACAGGGATATGGATCTTTGCCATCATTATACTTAATATTGCTATGGTTTGAATGTGTTCCCCATATTTCATGTGTAGAAACTAAATTTCTAGTGCAACAGTCTTAAGAAGTGGGACTTTAAGGAAGTGATGAGGTCCTGAGTGCTCTGCTTTCATGAATAGATTAATGTGATTGCCAGAGTAGGTTAGATATTGAAGGAGTGGGTTCTCAGTAAAAGAATGAGTTTAGCCCCTTTCTCTTCTCTCTCTCTTACCCTTCCATTTTCTGCCATAGCATTTCAAGGCTGAAAGGTCCTTATCAGATGCTGTCACCTTGTTATCAGACTTTCTAGCCTTTAGAACTGTAAAAATGTTTGTTGCTGTTGCTATTATTGCTGTAAATTACCCAACCTTTAGTATCATGCTATAGAAGTACAAAACGGACTGAGACAAATACACTCTTCTGCATACTTTGCCAATGTTTATTCATTCTACGATACTGTCAATGTCTTATTTAGACTATAGGCACTGCTGCACTTTTTTAAGTCAACGTGTTTTTCATTTAGAAGGAACCTGGCATTAACTAGCTTGATACAGTAATTCCCATACAAGGTTCTGCATATGTTAGTGAAAAATAATGAGCAAAGTAGACTCATGCTACCGCAATATGCCCAGTAAACTCTAAGTTGTCCTTCTATTTCCAGTCACTTGTATACTAAGGGATGCCAAATGGAATACGCAAGATGAAGGAAGGAGAAAGGGGTATAGAAAACTCACAGGATTAATGACAAGTTGATAAATAAATCAGACATTGTGAAGAAAAAATAAATCACAGGACCTTCCAAATTCATTATGACAAGAGGGAAGATAACACCTGGAGATGAAGTCATGTAGTATTTTTGTAATTCTTCTTATCAATTAACTTCCTTCCTTCTTGCTCTGGAAATGACGAAAAGAGACCAGATCTGCCCCCCCTTGTCATCACTGTTCTGTGTTACAGATTAACTGCCTTTTTTAGTGTCTCGTATCTAACTCAGATTAGATGTCATCCAAGTCCCTAGACTGCTACACCTTCAGTGTGGGGCAGTAAGTATAGCTTTCCAAAAGAAAAAGCCCGCCAGGTTGTTGTTAACTATAAATTAAGCCTTATGTAGAAATATGTTGAAATACTATAAATCTTCCCTAAACTTTATCTACACAAGTGATATAGTTTAGACATATGTCCCGTCCAAATACCATATTGAAATTTGGTCCTAGATGTTGAAGTCAGGGCCTCGTGGGAGGGGCTCGTGTTGGGGTGGTGGATCCCTCATGAATGGCTTGGTGCTGTCCTCGCGGCAATGCGGGTAAGGAGTGGTTAAGTCTGATAGTTCACACAAGCACTGATTTTTTGAAAAAGAATTGCACCTGCTCTCTGGTTCACTCAGTTGTCACACAACAAGTCAGGAATGGAGGTTTTCTGAGCCTGTCACTGGCAGCAGATGCCGACGCCAGGCTCCTTGTCCAGTCTGCAGAACCGTGAGCCAAATGAACCTGTTTCTTTACAATTGCCTGGCCTCCTCTATTCCTTTACAGCGCTACAAAGACCATTAGCAATCCAAACTTCTACACATCAGAAAACTGACTTTCATTCTTTGGAAACTTTCATTCTTTGAGCCAGCCCTCAAGTTGCACTTAAATAGACTCTCCTTGAACTAGATTCTGACCTTTTTGATTATTTCAGGTTGAGCAGATAAAGAAATTAAAATAATCTCTTAATTGCACTTTAAAGTCTGTCAAGTTTTTGAGCCTATGTGATAGTTCAGTCTTCACAGCAATCCTGTAGCAGGATCGCTTATTTTAGAGATGAGAAACTGATCTTCAAGCATTTAATTAATTTCTCTAAGCTCACACTGTTTGCAAACAATGGAAGCAGGATTGCTTTGGAGTTTCTTAATGCCTAAACTAACCCTTGTTTCAATAACATTTTGCAATTTGTGTTCTGTGGAATAGTGTTATAGGGGAATGAGGAAAAGACTCTCTGGTTAGTTAAGTTTGATTAATATGGAAATAAAAAAATTCTACATTTCCTAACCAAAGTACTCCTTATAATTTGTAATATGCTATTACATACCTTGAATCTTGCAGAGGGGGTAAAGAATGAAATTTTTGACAATTTTATTTAAGTTTGCATTTGTTTTGTGGCAGACTCAATTCTGGAACTAATTTTCCCTCGAATTCTCCCCATTAAGTTCTGGACTTTGTGAGTCTGCACTCTCAATTTTAGATTGTAATTATCAGTGAAGGGATAATATAACTGAATCTGCACTGGGATTCTGGCTAAGAAAAATATGTCTGCTTAGAAGAATCATCAAGAATCCATGGTGAATAAATAAAGATGATGCTTTTAATTTATATTACCTCTGAGAAAAAATTGGGTTTCAGGTTAACCCATGTGACCTTTTGCCTTTTGTAGATGCAAATGAAATATGTCAAATATTTTCTAAAATAGTATATGACATCGAAATAACCTAGACTTCAGACTCAATTTTGAGAGCCCCAAATGCCAGGATGGTTTGGAGGGATCATAGACAGATTTTCAAGGCTGAACATTTGGAGCAATTCCTTGCCTAAGTTAGTTATATAAGATTTTTTTTTAATGGAATTGCTGTCTTATCTTGGACTGTAGTCATTTTCTTGAGGTTCCAAAAGTCCTTTTATTTTTTTTTTAATTTTAAAAGAAAACAATCACTGCAGTGTGTGTTGCTGAATTACATCTAAAAATCCAAACCATTTCTGCAGCAATTCTATTTAACTGTGCTAATATCCTGTCTTAATAAGGGTTTCACCAGAGAGATACAAATGAAATGTTTTCCAGAGTGATGCATTAATAACTCAAAACCTTTAATTATAGCTGTGCCCAATTTAATTAAACCCTATATTATACACCAAGGGCCTTCATATTATGGACCCCAAGTTGAATGGTTCATAGCTGAGCTATTTAGAAATTATTCCATCTTTCAGAATATGATACAAGTTCTCCAATTCTGAGAGAAGGATCTTTGTTTTCAAATGGGAAAACAAAAACACTTAATACAAACCTACCATTGTCAATGAAGTCATGACTTTTATTTTATTAAAAACATATCTGCACGATTCTTTAATGAATACTGCCAACCTAAATAAGTAATTATTTTAACAATTAAGCAAATAGAGAGCAAAAAGAAAGACAAATGAGGTGTGTCTTATAAATTTCCTTTGATATAAAGATGGAGAATGTGATTTAAAATTTAAGAAGCAGATGAATAGTAATCTGTGTATTCAAACACTTTTTTTTTAATAATGTACATATTACTCCAGTTGCAAGACTCCTAAATTCTACTCATTTTTCTTCCTTATCACATGAAGATTAAGGATCTCAGAATTAGAAAAATGGAATGCAACCCTCAGTATGAATGAGAATCACCTGGTTGGGCGTGTTAATCCTAGCCCCTTTCACAATTTTCTGACGCAAGAGGCCTAGGCAAGCCTCAAGAATTTTCATCTCCTACTTTAGTAGAACCTCTGTAAATTGATCCCCCAAGGGATTATAACAAACTTGTCAATATACGGAGGTGGTCAACATAAGGAACTAGGCCTGCTTCAGTAGATGGTCGATATAGGCAGGTGGTCAACTGTGGAGGCTACAGTGTAGTTTCTAGGTGACATTGTTGGTGCTGGTTCTTTTTTATTCATGGTGGACTCATTTGACCACCAAGGACAGTTTATCCTAATGAGATGACTCAGAGTTTGAACAACCCACATGATAGGCTGACCATTCCAGAAAGATAATCATGATTTAAGGTGGGGATGTTCAGGAGGTTTCACCTGTTCAACCATATGGACAATTTATCAATCATTCCAATACTACATAGTAAAATCACCGTAAAACTGAACACTGAAGCCTACATATCCAAGGCATATTGTCACACATGGGTATGAGATGGCAACACGTCCTAAGGACATGGATGTTTCAGACTTGAAACTGTTCTATGTTCCTCCCTGTCAGTCTCCTCCCTTGGCTGGTTCTAATTTATACCCTTTCTCTGTAATAAGTATAACTATGAGTATAATTTTCCATGAGTATAATAGCTCATGATGCATGCTGTGAGTCTTTTTAGTGATTTATTGAACTTGAGTGTGATTTTGGGAAACTACACACTTTGAGCTGGTATCAGAGATGACAGTAGTCTTGTGGAAGACTTTCTAACTTTGGAAAATCATCTCTCTAAACCCTTCTGGAAGTTGAGGATATGAAGTCTTGGACAGACTTAGTATTCTGGAGAATTGTGTTCTAAAACTTGAAGTCCAGTTAACCTTAGGGGTGAGATTGGGAAGATGAAGAAGAAACAAAGGAAAGAAAGAGCAAGAAGGAGAGAGAGAGAAAGAAAATGGCTATAGGATGGCAGGTGACACCACTGAAATGCATGAAATGCATTTTACATATGCTTCCCAGGACGCTGCTATCAGGGTGCGGTAGTCTTTTGATATCTGTGGAGGAAGGGCTCCATGATATTCCCCTCCAAACATAAAAATTCATGAAAGCTCAAAGTCCTTGATGTCAAATAGTACAGTATTTGCATATAACTGACACACATCCTCTTTTCTGCTTTGAATTATCTCTAAATTACTAATACTTAACATAGTATAATACTATGTAAATAGTTGTTATATTTTTCAGGAAATAATTACAAGACTGTACATGTTCAGAGATACAACCTTTTTAAAAATACTTTCAACCTGTGATTGGTGACATTTAGAGATGTCAAGCCCATGAATATGGATGGCGAATTGTACTAACTTTTCTCTGTATACTGCTAGTCTTTCTATCACAGTAGTTACAATATTACAATAACCAAATCACCTAGAGAAACAAACAAAAAAACATTTAAGGCTTAGGTGTTACCATCTCAGATATGCTAATCTAATCTCTTTACTAGATTCCTATATGTCTCAGGAGCTACTACTATGTCAAATAAATTGGATTTCAGTACTTTAAACATCCACAGTCTCTGAAATATATGCATATTTAACATTATGTAGCATCCAGAAACATTATAACAAAAATCTTAGATAGCATTCATTTCAAAGATTAAAAGGGGGAAAAAATATTCTGCTTTTCTTTGTATCTTGTTCCAACAGCCCACACCAGCTCCAAACAAGATATGAAAATTCTTTCAGAATGCGTCTCCTTTGAGATTAGAAAGGGCTTTCATAGGAGGATAGTAAGACTACGGAATACTCTTCAGTTCTGTGTGAACTGTGGCAGGTGAGAGAAATGGGAGAAGGTCTGCTTGCCTATGAAATTTAGAGGGAAAATTTAGTGTTAATGTAAATTTCTTCTTTCCGTAGAATTTAACTGTTCAGTATATGTAGAGCAATATTAAGTGACTTTACTGAGGTCTGACAAGCAGGGGTCCTCAAACTTTTTAAACAGGGGGCCAGTTCACTGTCCCTCAGACCATTGAAGAGCTGGACTGCGGGCCCTGGGACAAGTCGGCTGCTGAGCAGGACAGGCAGCCGGTGGCAAAAACACCCGGTGGGCCAGATAAATGTCCTAGGTGGCCTGCATGTGGCCTGCGGGTTGTAGTTTGAGGATGCCTTGTTTAGAGTCTAATGATAAGTTATGGTTTTCTGAATGAAGTATTTTATATATCCATTATTTACATTTGGGGAGTGTTGTCTTGTCTTCAGCTACAGCTTTTCAGCAGAGTTAGAAATTTTGTTTACAACTAAAAAAATGAATGGAATACTTCCTACCTGCAGGCTTCTATGCCAGCCTTTGAAGGTAAAAAATGAAGGAAAAGTGACAAAAGATACCAGATGGCCCTAGAAAAGCACTGATATGACTGTAGCAGTTTCCACTTAGGATAACAAGAAATTAATTAAAATTTTCCAACTATTTTGCATCCTCTACATACTTGACACTCAAAAAATTGATTGACTGCTTGATGTCTTTAGAGTTTTAAAGTTTTTTTAAAAAAATGAATATAAACATCCCACTTCAGCAGACAAATTCTGCATGGAACATAAAGAGAGAGCTCTACGTTCTAAAAATATAACTTAAGGAAATTATTTTCTTAAGGTCATAAAATTAAAGATTGAATGCATGCATTTGCATTTCAAGTAAAAATGGATATCAATGCAGATTTTGTACAAATAAAAAAGAATAAATATCATTTGTTTGTTACATTTTCTGATTTCAGTAGTTATGTTGCTGCCCGACTGGGCTGTACTACCTGCTGCACAGAGAAGCGCAGATGCCCTCAGACCACTGGGGGTTACAGGGGAGAAGGAGTCTATCCCACAGAGCTCTAAGTGGGGAGACAGGAGAAGTTTCTCAAACCAGCCTCCCTGAGAATGTGGGAGATAGGGTTTTTAAGGCTAGTTTGACAGGTAGGGGATTAGGTAATTACGTTTACAAATTGGCTAAGTTTGGGGCAAAATTATAGGTGTGGAGGGTCCAGAACTAATATTTTTGTTTTGCACTATCTCCTGGGGCTGTGATTCCAGTGGAGTTTGTTGCTTTGGTGTGGGTCACTGGCCTAGGCAGGTTAGCTAATCCACTATAAGGCAGAGCCTAAAAATTATCTTAGAAGCTACCTTTAGAGTTCCAAACAGTGATTTATCTATGAAGAAAAGTTAAGGGTCTTCACAGCCAGCCAGGAGAAAGTTAAGAATCTTTATGGCGAACAGCTGTGTGACTCCAGAGTGGCAATTACAGAGAAGCAAACAAGGAGACAGTGGCTAACTATTATCAAGCAAATAAGGGGATACAGGCAGATTATTATCATTATTTTCACTAAGCCTGCTCCACTGCAGAGTTTTGGGGGCCCTTACTCTAGTTCTGGCCATGCACCCTGTCATCAATTTGTAAGGAGGGGTTTCAGTTATGTCATACTGTTGTGTGATTGGAACACAACACATTATTAGTCCCAACACATTATTTTGTATTGATTTGCATAGTTTTGAAATTTTCAAGGTTTAAAAAAAATTTATAACGGGGGCAGCACCTGTGACTCAAAGGAGTGGGGAACTAGCCCCATATGCCAGAGGTGGCAGGTTCGAAACCAGCCCCCGGCCAAAAAAAAAAAAAAAAAACTGCAAAAAAAAATTGACAACGGAAGAGAAATCTCTTTCTTAAGGTAGAACTAGTATGGCTCGGCGCCTGTGGCTCAATTGGCTAGGGCGCCAGCCACGTACACCTAAGGTGGCGGGTTCGAATCCCCAGCCCGGGCCCGCCAAACAACAATGATGGCTGCAACCAAAAAATGGCCGGGTGTTGTGGCAGGCGCCTGTGGTCCCAGCTACTTGGGAGGTGGAGGCAG
>CAUYQV010190331.1:0-12436 GCA_963574575.1 Galagoides demidoff | reverse complement strand
CTCCTGCCTCTGCCTCCCAAGTAGCTGGGACCACAGGCGCCCGCCACAACACCCGGCCATTTTTTGGTTGCAGCCATCATTGTTGTTTGGTGGGCCCGGGCTGGGGATTCGAACCTGCCACCTTAGGTGTATGTGGCTGGCACCCTAGCCGATTGAGCCACAGGCGCCCAGCCATACAACCTTTTCTTAAGTAAATTTTTATGTGCCCCTACAAAGAATGTACCTTCTGCTGCTGTTGGGTAGAATGTTCTATATATTTTGAGTAGGTCTATTTTGTCTAAAGTTTTGTCCAAGTCAGATTTTCCCTACTGATTTTCTGTCTAGATTTGTTATTAAAAGTGCAGTACTGACATCCTCTACTATTATTGCTTTGTAGTCTGTCTCACTCTCAGATCTATTAACATTTGTTCTGTATATTGACATGCTCCATGTTTGGTATGTGTGTGTATTTAAAATTCTTATATCCTCCTGATTAACTCCTTTGTCATAATATAATGGCTTTATCTTTTTTATGCAGTTTTCAACTTAAACTCTATTCTGTCAATAGCCAGCCCTTCTATCTTTTTATTATCATTTGCCTGGACTAGCTTTTTCTAGCCCTTCACTATCAAGACTATGTGTCCTTAACTCTAAAGTGAATCTCTTGTAGACAGCATATCTTTATCTCTTTATCTAGTTTTTTTTTGTTATCTATTCAGAAACCCTATGTCTTTTCATTGGAGAATTTAATCCATTTACATTTAAAGTAATTTTGGATAGGTAAGAACTTACTATCAACATTTTTTCTTTTACTATCTACCTTTTTTGTAGTTCCTTTGTTCTCTTCCAAATTTGCTGACTTTTTTCCTTGATTTGCTGTATTTTTGTAGTGGTATGTTTTGATTCCTTTCTTTTTATCTTTTATAAATCTACTAGAGATCTCATAAGGCTTACATAAAGCATATTGTAATTTAAGCTGATTGTACCTTAACATCAATAACATGCAAACACTCTACAATTTACTTCTCCCTCCACCACTACGTTTTATGCTATTTATGTCATAATTTACATCTAACTATATTCGTAGCCAAATGTTTATAGCTACAGTGGTTTTTAATAGTTTTCTTTTTAACTCTTACACTAGAGTTGTGGCTATGTTAACCAGTTTGTTGTAAGTATTTCAAATTGTATATAAAACTAGCATATTATGTCCCTGCATTAATTTACACAGCTATGATTAATTAAAATAATAAATAAAATGAAAAACAAAACAAACCAAAAAATAATTATTTACGTAACATGTCTACAGTAACAAGTGTTCTGAATATATGTTTACCTTTACCAGCAAATTTTATACTTTCCTATATTTTCACATTGTACTTGTTATTCTCTGTTTTAACTTGAAAACCTCCCTGTAGCATTTCTTATGAGCTCTGAATGGATCAGGCTCAAGTAGTATCTTCTGTATTTGCATTGCACCTTTCATAAAATAGCATCTCCATCTATATTAGTTGAAGGAAAGAATAAGTTGCCCCTACTTAAAAACTATTGTTAACATCATTACATAATAATGACTCTGTACATAATTAATCTGCATATTTACTGAAATATGGGTTGATCTTTCCTTTGTAAATTCAATCATGCTGAAATATATATATAATATATAGTATATAGAAATGGATTTAACTTATATGAATCACTGCTATAAATGTTATTGGAAGTAGCTAATCGTGCTACTCTATTTGTGTGTGTGTGTTGTGTGAGACAGAGAGATAGAGAGACACAGAGAGATATGCCTCTGTCTCGGTGAAGATGCATGTTTTTTTTTTTTTTTTTGAGACAGAGCCTTAAGTTGTGCCCCTGGGTAGAGTGCTGTGGCATCACAGCTCACAGCAACCTCCAACTCCTGGGCTCAAGTGATTCTCCTGCCTCGACCTCCCAAGTAGCTGGGACCACAGGCACCCACCACAACACCCAGCTATTTTTTGGTCACAGCTGTCATTGTTCTTTGGCGGATCCAGGCTGGATTCGAACCCTCCAGCTCAGTTTTGTGGCTGGCTCCTTAGCCACTTGAGCCACAGGTGCTGAGCCAAGATGCATGTTCTAAATAGTTCACACTAAGGAAGTAAACGAGTGGGGCCTCCTGTGTCTGCCTTTCCTTGAGCTTTGCATCACTCAGAGTTGCTTTAAACTGCCTCATATAATCTTTTCTGAGTACTTTTCTGCCAGTTTTGCAGCAATATAAATTTCCAGATGACAAAATCTGTTAGATGCTATAAAAACCAAACAAAGCAATGGTACCAAGGTTGGGTGAAATGAACATTTTTCTTTGAAACTGAGTGCAATGAGTGACTTCTAATAATTCACCACGGACAGCATGAGCTCAACCATGCTGACATGGTTCAAGAAGCTGGGAAATAGTGTCTCTTAGTTCTAGCTGTCAAAGTATAATTACCTCAAGCTCAACTTTATTTAATACTTCTTGGAAGTTTGTGAAGGCAACATTCAGTAATAAGGTTTGTCCACTCAAACATAAAATTCTACATTTGGCTTTTGAAATACTTTTTTTTTTGCCTTAAAAATATAATGGTGATGCTATAATTAAACTCTAAATAGGCCAAATTATGTGACCTGCTTTGTGGTGCCCTAGAAGCCTATAAGGGTTGCATATATTTTTTTTGCTCAAAACTCCTTCCGAGAATAAGCTTCAGGCAGCACAGCTGGAATTCCTCCCTCAGGATCCATCACACTCCTGATCCAAACTCTCTCAAGAATTGGCAGGGGCACCTGCAGGAATATTTTCAGTCACCTCTATCTCAAAATACATCAGACCCTAATTATATGGGACCAGATTTCTCTTCAATACAAATTCACTATTAGGACTGGAAAGACCATGGTTGCATAAAGAATAGTTCTCTCTTATCTGCATATAAAAGGGCTATCTAGGAGGTATCCAAGTGTCCAACCACGTGTATCTCTATTTTTCATATTACATGGCTGGATACTGTCCAGATAGCCCTTGTATATACAGACTACACACACACACACACACACACACACACACAGAATAGTTTTCATATACATGCATGCTTATGATAAAGTTTAATTTATAAATTAAGCACAGTAAGAGGTTAATACTGTAGTCATTTAACAATGACTAATAATAAATTTGAACAATGATAACAATATTCCAGAATCACTACTCTTGTACTTTGCAGTATTAAGTGAAATAAAGTTTACATAAGCATTGCAATGACACAATTGAGTTGACAACCCAGACAGATGATGTTAATCATTTATACACAGTGTGGATAGACAAAGGGATGATTCAGGGTGGGACGTAGTGCACCATGCAAGATTTCATCACTACTCAGCACACAAATTAAAAATTATTAATTGAGGTTGGTGCCTGTGGCTCAAAGGAGTAGGGCACCAGCCCCATATGCCAGAAATGGTGGGTTCAAATCCAGCCTGGCAAAAAAAAAAAAAGTAAAAAAAGGGCAGTGCCTGTGGCTCAAAGGAGTAGGGTGCTGGCCCCATATACTGGAGATGGTGGGTTCAAACCCAGCCCTGGCCAAAAACTGCCAAAAAAAAAAAAATTATTAATTGTTTATTTCTGGGATTTTGTCATTTAATCTTTTCAGACCTTAGTTGACTGCAGGTTGCTGGAACAGAGGAAACCAGAGCAATAGATAAGGAGGGAGAACTATAAGATGATCACAAGGTACATATTCAGAACACTGGCTAATTTACACTAAAGTTATTTAACACGTTAATAAATAAAAAAAACTAATGGGTTAAAGTATATTATTTTCTGTCTAATCTCTGCCTTTATGCAAGGAATATATTTGCCTAAATTATACTGGCACCATTCCCTGTGGAGTAAAAAATTCCCCAGATATTTTCCCGATTCACTAAATCTTTACTTTCTCTGTAAAAATTGTGTTGACCTTGCCTTGAAGTAGAAACTTGTCCCAGTGTACCATGACAAATTTATTACTTGCAAATATAATTTAATTGATATTGTCTTCCTTTGGCTTCTAATTAAATTAGCACTAATTAAAGAAAGTCACACCGACAGCCACGCTGTAACGTTAAAACAAGGTGTTACCTACAATGTGGATTATACTGATGACGATGAACATTTGAGATTTCAGTAAGAAATGGAAGCTGGAAGTGGGAGCCACACCAATAATCCCAGCTACTCAGAAAGCTGAGGCCGGAGGGTCACACAAGCCAGGATTTTTAGACCAGCCTGAAAACAGATCTGATCCTCAACTCCCCAAAAGGAAATAGAGACTTAAAATAGTGACTTTCTATTTTATACTATTGAGGTTAGGAGATACTGTTGCTAGAGATGGCAATAAAATGATTTAAAGGGAGGCATTCATTTTTATAGCCAAACCTGGTTTTACTTCACTTTGCATTATGGTGATGTACAGATTTTGTGCTTTTACAAATTGAGAAGGTTGTGACTGTCCTGCCAAGAGCAAGTCCGTTGGTGCCATTTATCCAACAGCTGGTGCTTGTTTTATGTCTCTGTGTCAGAATATTTCAGCAATAAAATATTTTCAGTTAAGGTGTGTCTATTTATTTTTCAGACATAATGCCATTGCACACTTAACTGAACACAGTATAATATAAACATAACTTTTATATGCACTAAGAAAATAAGATATCTGTGTATCTCACTTCACTGCACTGGTCTGGAACGGAGCCCCCAATATCTCTGAGGTGTGCCTGTACATGGAGGAAGATATGAGCAGCATCGAAACTTCTCCCTGGCGACACCAGTTAAGAGAACTCACTGCCATATAGTTTTCTAATTTAAAAGCATCCCAGAAAGCTGAGATTCCACATTTCCAGAATTTAGAAATATTAAAACCTCTCACTAGGCATTTCCCCCGTACTGTTTCATCTTATACATAAGTTACCACAAAAACTTTGTATTTATTTTGTTCATCTACTCAGAGAATGTTAGAAGGGCTGATAACCATAATCTACAAAGAACTCACACAAATCAACAAGAAAACAATCAAACAACCCCATTAAAAAGAGGGCAAAAGACGTGAACAGAAACTTTTCGAATGAACATAGTCTAATGCCCAACAAAAACATGAAAAAATGCTCAACATCTCTAATCATCAGGGAAATGCAAATAAAAACCACAATGAGATATCACCTAACACCAGTTAGAGTGGTTCATATCAAAGTCTCAAAGCAGCAGGTGTCAGCATGGATGCAGAGAGAAGGGAACACTCATTTACTGCTGGTGGGACTGAAGTCTATTACCTCTATGGGAAGTAGTATGGAGATAACTTAAAGGACTAAAAGTATACCTAGCTTCTGATCCAGCAGTCCCAGGACTAATTATTTAACCAAAGGAAAAAAATACTTTTCATAAAAAGACATTTTCATGTTAATGTTTATAATGGTGTAATTCACAATGGCAAAGATATGGAAAAAAACCAAGTGCCCACCAATTCATGAATAGATTAAAATATTGTGGTATATATATGCCATGGTATACTATTCAACCATAAAAAGATGGTGATCTAGTATATTTTTATAACAACCTGGATGAAATTATAGACCAATCTTCTTCTAAGGGAAGTATTGCAAGGATGGACAAACACGATGTGAACTCAACACTAAATTGTAACTAGTAAACCAACCCTTATGTGCCTATAAGGAAGAAACACTACAAGGGAATCAACTGGGGGAAAGGGAACAAGTCGGGTAGGAAAAATTCACACCTAACTTGTGCAATGCACAAATTCTAGGTGAACGGTACACTTGTAACTTTGACTTACAATGTACAAAAGCAAATCATGTAACCAAAATGAGTATACTCCTGTAATATTCTCAATTTTTTTTTTTATTAAATCATAGCTGTGTACATTAATGCAGTCATAGGGTACAATGTGCTGGTTTTATATACATTCCACATTTAGTAACTTTCACATGTACCCTTGTAAGATGCCCCATAGGTGTGGTCCCACCAATTACCCTCCCTCCATCCATCCTCCCCCCTCCCCTCCCCTCCCTTTCCCCTTTCCCCATATTCTTGGGCTAAATTGGGTTATAAATTCTAAGTCATGGAAGAAGCCCAAGTGCCCATCAACCCACGAATGGATCAATAAATTGTGGTATATGTACACCATGGAATATTATATAGCCTTAAAGAAAGATGAAGAATTTACCTCCTACATGTATACATGGATAGAGCTGGAACATATTCTTCTTGGCAAAGTATCTCAAGAATGGAAGAAAAAGTATCCAATGTACTTCATTTTTTTTAAGTAAAAACAAAAGAAAGACTAATAGGAGCCACAATTACATCATTAAAAAAATTTCAAGAATAAACCAAATTATTGTAATTTTTACTTTCAGAAATTCAATTCAAAATCTACTTTACATGGAAGATGTTTAATCAAGTTAGATGCTATTTTAACCTTGTAAAGTATGCAGGTATTCAATTTCTTCCTGGCTCTATATTATAACTATATGTTCAGAAATAGATAATTATATATTCAATAATATTAGAATGGGAATATTTCTGGATATTTGATAAAAATATTCTCATTAGAACAAAAGTATCTTTTCAAAAGTTGTTAGTAATAACATTTTGTAGAATTCTTTCCTTTTATGTAACTAAAAGTTGAGTAGCATCTTAGGATCAATGATGCTTTTAACATAGCTTCTAATAAGATAATTAGTTAAAACTAACTTGGTATAAAAGTTTTAGTTTTAGTTTTTAGATCATCACAAAATGTTGAAAATATCCTACAACATTATGAAGATTACGCTTTTTCTAAAATAAGTAAATACACCACGCAGATTGTGTATGGAGACCTAAATTTTATTCTTATCTTCAGTAATGAGGCAGCTAACCTTCTGTTTCAACTAGAGTGTGGGGGAGGATGTCAGAAAGGAGTAAGCTGGAGAAAAAAACTGAATTTGTACATTAAACCCTCAACTGATCCCCTGCTGACCCGATCAGAATTAACTATGAAGAACGCGGCAGTGATATCTGGAGCGCCATACTGACCAGGTTTCAGACTATCTTGTGGGTAGCACTCACGCAGGGAAGACTAGAATAACGCAGAGAAGACTAAAAATTGAGCTGGCATTTGAATCACAGCACACAAAAATGGGGCATAGCATGTTTTGTGAACCTGAACAGACAGGGGAAATCAAGCAGGAAGGCGGCGAGGAGACAGGAGTTGGGTGAAAACCCCCCTAACAGGTACGACATGTCTGGGCGATGGCCTTGCTTACACCCATGTCGATCAGTATGAAAGTGATCCACGTAACCAAAAAAATTTCTTCAAAATAACAGAATGGTTAGTTAAAAACCAAATTTGAAAATGAAATCCTGATTTCATAACCAAACTATGTCACTGTTCTTTATATAATAGATTTGCTATTTATAAATGTAATAATGTAAGTGCCATGTAGTAAATTTTAAAACATCAAAAGTATACAAAAGAAAGTTCAACCATGTGTAATCACATCACGTTCTTCTATTATATTGACAAATTTACCTGCATGATTTTTAAACTTACATATACTTTTCTTTGAAAAAAATTATGCTATATGTATTTCTAGCAATCAGCTTTAGAATACTATTTTCAAAGGTGTTTTCCTTAAAGCAAAGTTTAATACTGGTATCCTAGGTGGATTCTAAGGCAGGTATCTGATGAAGACTGAAGACCTGATCAACAAGTGATCTTTGAATCCTTTCTGCTGCTCTAGACTGGAGGCCATGTTCTCCATCTGAACAGCCCCTTGATGATGTGATATCAAATGCAATCAGACCGAACACAGTCCACAAAAATACAATGAAAAACTAGTAAAACTCAGTCTAGCAAAGAAAATTATGATGTATCTTCATTAAAGTTTTATATATTAACAATAAAATGTGGCATGGCAAGAATATGGCTTTGTTCATAAAGGCAACTTCAGCATAAGTTCTTGTAATGACTTAAGAAAGATATATGAACAGTTTGGAGAAAATTACAGGAATAAATCTTTCTTGGCTGCTCCTAAAGCTCTGCAGGTGGTTAAAAACAAAAACATATGAGGAAGGAGAAGGTATGAGTTGCCTTGGGTTACTTAATATTTTAGGGACAAGTCCTGTGCCTTTCACTAATATTAGTATAATTAACATTTACCTTTGTTAAATACTGTAATCTGATTGACATTCTGTACAACAGAAGCCAAGGCTTAAAAATGTTGATAAACCAAGCACAGAATTTAAATTTTAAGAGTCATTCCTATGCTGTGGTTGAATATATGACCTGAAATAACACAGTACACATGGACCCATCAAGCCTGTGTTTCTGGTCTGTCTCCATAGAGCACGTTCAAGTAGCCTTCTACTCTCATAGAGAGTCAAGTAGTCTCTTGAAATTATTTCTTCTAGAAAATTATCTCCTTTGCTAAAACTTTCATGATTCGTACATAGTCCTCTCAATTTTGAGGAATGGGATTGTTGACATTTGATTTTACACTATTTTCTTTGATTGTTGTTCGTGAAGTAAGGAAGAACTCTGTTCCATCCACACACAGTTAAACCATCTGGCTGAGCCAGTAACTCTTTTTTTTTTTTTTTTAATTTCATCTTATTTTTAACTGGAAATCTGAGCTCTGACTACTGGCTTTGTCCTTGAGGGAATTCTAAATGTCCACTAAGTTTTGTCTTCTCCTTTTTCTCCCTCTTTTCTCATTTTGAGTCTGGTTAATTGAGGGCTAATCTACTCGTTTAACTCTGACCCCCTGTGAGCAAACCCTGGTACCCATTATTCCTAAAGCTCCGTAGTCTCTTACTATATGAAAAGAAAACCTGATGGAGGAATAAATAGATGGTAAAGGAGCACATTTTTATTAATTTCCTTGCTATTTTTAGTTTAATGGTATAGAGTTAAATGCCCTCCCAAATCCAGTTATGTTGTATATATGTACTGATGTTGGCTCAAGGCAGATACAGTCTTTCCACTACTCAGCAATAAAAAATGATGATTGCCAGAATGATCAAAAATTTAATAAATCTCTTTCATCCAAAATATTTTTAAAAACTTACAAGAGTTCCATTTGCCTTTATTACAAGGAACAATTTTAAAATAGGGACAGATTTTAGGTTGTATGTGGTGGGTTTCAATTAATGATGTCTTCACATGACACAATGCTATATGATTTATTAAGGTTTATGTACATCAGATTCCCCATGGTTTAATTAATAAAAATAAGAATAGAAAGAGGCATTAGATTCAAAGCCAAAAAGATGTTGTCATGAGCAAGTAACAAAAATGTATAAGCCACAATTGCCTTTTTATTTTTACAATGAGTTCTGTCTATGAATGATGTTATTATTAAGAAAGTCATAAAAATAAATGTTGCGGACTTAGATGAAAATAGTATAGCTTGTAGTTTATAATAAAACCTATAAAACAATAGAAAAGAAAACATTTGAGATATAATTTAATATGCCAGACTCTTTATCAAAATAATTCTCGAAACATATGTGTCTAGGTGAATTATCTTGTGCTTTCATTATCCATAAAAATACGTTCTGCAGGAGATGCACTCTTTATATAGAACAGGAGTAAAGAATAATCTATTATGTATCTTGATTACACGTTTCCAGCAAAGTTAGAAAAAAAAAGGAGGTAGGCAAATAAAAGGTATTCAAAGGAAGAAATAAAAATGTTTCTTACCAGTTATCACATTACCTGTGTAAATATGTTATCAAAGTATGTTCATATAATGACATGTTTTGTATTACTATCACTCTTTTAAAGGATTTGCATTAAACAGAACTTTTTGCCAATGTGCCCTACAATTTATCTCCAATATACTTATGTGAGCAGATACAGGCACATTTCCAATCCATGACAAACAGAAGCTAACCTTTATACGGCTATTTGCTTTCCTACGACTTACCTGCTGGTTTCTTTCATCCAGGAATTGGATCTTTGCCCATTGTCTGACATGTTTTTACGTGACAGGAGGCAATCTTTGTGATTTCCCAGCTCCAGATTTTGACACCTCTATCTTTGAGGTAGATAGAAGTATTTCATAAACACAGTTGATTTGGAAAGCTCATCTGTCTTTATAATTGATTTTTGATAAAGGGAATAAATTTTATGCCCTCAAGTTGCTGTTACTTCTAACTTACAGTAGATTTAAAAAAAAAACTCTTTTGTTTAATACTTTGGGAAGCATCTGCTTTGATAGTCATTAGCGGTGCATCTGGTAAAAAATACTTTCCACATGTTGGCTGCTAGAAAGGAAGTTTGCAAAACTATAGCCCATGACTCAATGGAATATTAGTAAAGTGTTTCAGTTACCCATTGCCATTTAAAATGTCCACATGGGTTTGTCTGCACAGCTTTTGAAATATAACAAATTAACATCTTTACTTCATCTTAATTTGTGGACAGATGGCCCTGGATGATGCATTGGGACATGCCTCAGCTTGTCAACACGTATTTACAGCACAGGAGCCATTCTCTGATGGCTGATTATCTGCTTCGTTTAGTGGGAAGGAAATTAACCTCTCGTTTCCATGCTGATGACTCAGCAGGTAATGTACCACTAATGCAAAAAAAAAAAAACATCCTAAAAAGGAAATGATTTTCAAATCTAACAAGATCCATTTAAGAGCTAAATTGCTTTATTGGACCTAAGAGATTAAAATAATTTTTTCAGTCCACTAGTTGAAATAATAAAATTTGAGGGATGCAATGAAAAGATTTATTCCCTGACATAATTAAATAAGTGGTGTTACTTTAAATGATAATTTTCACATAATAGTATAAATTCACATTCCTTGTAATGCACTAGGTTTGGAAAAGGAGTTTGGTGCAGTAAGACACATATTAACTCCATATGTTGATGTTACTTAAATTGAATTGAAGGTAAAACTCAAAGAAAACACTATCAGCCAACAAAGCATGACTTGAAGTGTAGAAAACATGATATTTTTTGTGACACAAATTCACCTAACCTATCTTGTAATTTGAGCATAAGGAGTGTTTTTGTTATCTAAATGCTAACAACAAAACGTAATGTCATAAGAAATATGCTCAAAGCAATACTTGTATTTCTATGGAAAAATAAATTATTTGGAAACAATAATAGTAGCTATTATTGTGCTAAGATATGTGCATATTTATAGATACACAGTAAAATCCTGCTACAACAACTAATCATCTACACCCAGAAGATCATTCTGGACACAAACCTTTCCTTTTTCTCAAAATTTATCTGAAAATGGATCACAGACCTCAATGTAGATGGGAAAATTCTATAAATTCTAGACGATAACAAAGGAGAGAAAATTGTGACCTTAGGTTTGGCAATGAATTTTTAGATAAAACACCCAAAACTTGAACAAGAAAAAAAAAATGTGACAAATGGGCCTTTATTAAACTTAAAATATTTCTGCTCTGGAAAAAGAAAGTACTTAAGAAAATAAAAACACAGTGATATTAGGAGAAAATATTTATAAAACATCTATCTGAATATGTGATGAAATATATTTATTTAAAATATATTGAAAAGAAAAAAAATTGGGTGGTGCCTATGGCTCAAAGGGGTAGGGTGCTGGCCCCATATGCCAGAGGTGATAGGTTCAAAACCAACCCCAGCCAAAAAGCAAACAATTAAAAATGAGCAAAGTTCTGAACCTACACCTCGCCAAAGAAAATGCAAAGATGCTGTGTATGTGTGTGTATGAGCTCCTCCGCTTCATACCACTGTGTCTGTAGGTAACTGCAAAGCAAAATAGCAGCAAGATACTCTCACTCACCTATGAGAACTGATGGAATCCACACTGACAGCACCTGACACTGCTGAGGACGTGGACCCACTGAACTCTTACTCATTGCTATGGGAACACAAATTAGTACAGCCACGGGGCAAGGCAGCTTGGCAGTTCATTAGACACCTCAGCATCCTCTTACCACATAATCCAGCATGTAACTGCTCGGTATTTACCAAAATAGGTTGAAAGTTGTGTTTTCATAAAAACTTGAACAGAAATGTTTATAATTATGAACTATGAAATTCATCATTGCAACTCCTGTGAACAACGTTAGTGTTCCTCAACAGATGAGTGTAAACGCTGTGATCAACAGACAGTGGATGATACCCTGTGATCAACAGTCAGTGGATGATACCCTGTGATCAACAGACAGTGGATGATAGCCTGTGATCAACAGACAGTGGATGATACCCTGTGATCAACAGACAGTGGATGATAGCCTGTGATCAACAGACAGTGGATGATACCCTGTGATCAACAGACAGTGGATGATACCCTGTGATCAACAGACAGTGGATGGATACACTGTGATCAACAGACAGTGGATGATACCCTGTGATCAACAGACAGTGGATGGATACACTGTGATCAACAGACAGTGGATGATACCCTGTGATCAACAGACAG
>CAUYQV010190325.1:0-21872 GCA_963574575.1 Galagoides demidoff | reverse complement strand
TGGCATCACAGCTCATAGCAGACCTCCAACTCCTGGGCTCAAGCCAGTCTCCTGCCTCCACCTCCCAAGTAGCTGGGACCACAGGCGCCCGCCACAACGCCCGGCCATTTTTTGGTTGCAGCCATCATTGTTGTTTGGCGGCCAGGGCTGGGGATTCGAACCCGCCACCTTAAGTGTACGTGGCTGGCACCTTAGCCAACTGAGCCACAGGCGCCAAGCCTACGTGTGTATTTTTTGAGGAAGGCAGCTGTATCTGATACATCTTTGTGCCCAGGTCTGAGCTAGGCCTATAGGAGAAGGCTAGAGAGCCCTGGGTAAGAACACAGTCTTTGTCATTCACTTGCCTGGATTTCAATCTACTTTAAAAAATTTTTTTTATTGCTTCTCTCTCAAGCCATATGATTCTGGGCTTCAATCTAGAGCAGTGGTTCTCAACCTTCCTAATGCCTCCTAATGCTGCAACCCTTTAATACAGTTCTTCATGTTGTGGTGGCCCCCAACCATAAAATTATTTTCGTTGCTACTTCATGACTATTATTTTGCTACTATTATGAATCATAGTGTCAATATCTGATATGCAGGATGTATTTTCATTGTTACGAAGGGGTCACAACCCACAGGTTGAGAACCGCTGATCTAGAGGCTAGGTTCTAGACTCTAGCACTTACTGACTCTGGGGTTCTGGGAAAGATCCTTGGTTCTCTACAGTTCCATTTCCTTGTCTGTAAAATGGAAATCAGAATACTTGAATCATAGGGTGGTTGTGAGGATTGAGTGAGACACAGTATGTGAAAAGCTGTATGAGCTTATGGGGAAGTTGTTGAGGAAGAACTTAGTTTTATCTATATTGTTTGACTTTTTAGAACAAGAATGTATTTGTGTATTATCTATTACATAAGAGATAATAATTGTTAAATAAAATGTAAACAATTTTATTGCTGCAACATACATATCACATAAAATTTACCATCCGAACCATTTTTAAGTGGACAATTCTGTGGTCTCAAGTACACTCATACCGTCGTGCAACCATCACTACCATCTCCAGAACTCTTTCCATTTTGCAAAATGGAAACCTTTTACTCATTAACCAATCACTGCCATTCCCATCCCTTCCACTTCTGGAAACCATCATTCTATTTTTTGTCTCTATGATTTTGACAACTCTAAGGACTTCATATAAATGGAATGAAACAGTGTTTGTCTTTTTTATACTGGATTATTTTACTTAGCACAAATGTCCCGAAGGTTCATGTAGCAATGTCAGAATTTCCTTCCTTTCCAAGGCTAGTATCTCAGTGTGTGTACACACTCCACTTTGTTTGTGGAGTTATCTGTCAGTGAACACTTGGCTTTCTTCCACATCTATTATAAATAATGGCGTTATGAACATGGGTATACAAGTTTCTCTGAGACCGTGCTTCTAATCCTTTGGGGTATATGCTGAGAGGTGGAACTGGTGGATCATGTGGTAATTCTGTTTAAATCTTGAAGACCTGTCCTACTGTTTTCCACAGCAGCTCTACCCTTTTACATTCCCATCAACAGTGCACAAGGCTTCGATTTCTCCACATCCTTGCCAACACTTATTGCTTTCTGGTTTTTTGATAGTAGCCCTCCTAATGGGTATGAGGTGATCTCTCATGGTGGTTTTGATTTGTCGTTCTCTGATGATTAGTAATGTTGAGGATCTTTTCATGTGTTTTGGCCATTTATATATCATCTCATTTTACAAAAACACGGAAACAATGATTTACCATGGGACATTGGGCAATTCCCACTTCCACTCTGGGCTTTAGCAAACTGTTGAGTCAACTGAGTTTTTTAAGTAGAATATCTGTGAGGTATTATCCTGCTAAGGGATTTCAATTCTCTGAGTGTGTCTTGATCATGTACTGGGTTATCAAGCTTAGTACCTCCCAGAGTGTCTGGAATGCGGTAGGTACTTAATGTTTGTGAAGAAACACACACGTGAATGTGTTTGAGCCAAAAACAGCACAGTCTTTAGTCACATTGTCTGAGAAACAGCTAGAGGGGGAGCCAGAGTCTCTTAGACTGTTCACCTGTGATCTTTTCAGGCTGGGCCTGAAGTTGACAGCCAATGACATGTGACAACATTTAGAGTACGGTGTGGGGGCAGGTGCAGAGACTGTACCTAGGAAGTCTTTGACTCCTAAAAACAGAGTGGGGGTGTGGGGATGGCAAAGGCAGCAGACAGCAGGAAGACAGGAGGGTGGGAGGGGAGGCATGTCTCTACAACACTGGTTCTCAACCTTCTCAATGCTGCAACCTTTGAGTACAGTTCCTCGTGTTATGGTGACCCCCAACCATAGAGTTATTTTTGTTGCTACTTCATAACTGTAACTTTGCTACTGTTATGAATCGTAATGGTAAATATATGATATGCAGGATGTATTTAGGTGACCCCTGTGAAAGGGTCCTTTAACCCTCAAAGGGGTCGCGACCCACAGGTTGAGAACCACTGCTCTATAATGTCCTGGCCTACCACCCCAAGATCACCTTCTTGGATCCAGCCTGCACCTTTGTCTTTCTTCAACCTCTCCACACCCTAAGTGTGAACCAGGAGGTCCAATGGGGATGCAACGTTCTGTGTAAAGGTGGACTTGCTGCCGCCGTAGAGAGTCAGTCTCTGATTGCTTTTCCTTCTCCAACATGGAGTGGGATGGAGGCCGGGGGAAGACCACTTGTTAAGATTTCAGCCAGTCCTCCCTCAAAGATCACAAGCAAGATCTGTGACCTCATATCCCCCCACACACCCACCCACCTGCAATTTCCACCTGCCCACAGGGATGGTTTCAGAACTGCTCAGATGGGGCCTGGATGCTGCAGTTTGGGGAATCCTATCCCACCCTTCCTCAGAGCTCCTCCTGCCCCACCCCTCTTCTCTCTGGGTCTAGCCTCCGCTCCTGGATTCTTGACACTCAAAATCCAGTACAAAAGTAAATGAAGCCAAAGATGTCTTATTTTTTTATTATGGTAAAATATACCAATATACCATTTTTAGGTGTACGGTTCAGTGGTCTCCAACTCCTGAGCTCAAGGGATTCACACCCCCTCCGCCTCCCAGAAGGCTAGGATTACAGGTGTGAGACTCAGTGGCTGGCCTTCCCTATTGATTATTAAGATTATTAACATCACTTAGGGTAGTTTCAGCTTGTCCCCCACACAATGCAAAGTGAGGACCGTGCATATGTATATATAGCTTTACATAAATCAGAGAAGTGACACCCCATCACCTTTGTGTGCTATTCGTTGGTTAGAAGCATCACACAGGTATTGCCCATGCTCTAGGGAGATTATACAGAATTTTAACACTAGGGGGCAGACATCCACTTTAGAATTCGTCCCACCACCACATTTTTCTTTTCTTTTTTTTGAGATGGAAGTCTCACTCTGGCACCCTGAGTAGAGTGCCTTGGCGTCATAGCCCACAGCAACCTCAAGCCTTTGGGCTCAAGCCATAGTCTTTCCCCAGTTTTTCTATTTTTAGTAGAGAAGGGGGTCTCACTCTTGCTCAGGCTGGTTTTGAACTCCTGAGCTTAAACAATTCACCCACCTCAGCCTCCAGAGTGCTAGGATTGCAGACTACCATAAGATCTTAACAAAATTGGCAGGGCTCAGTGGCTCACGCCTGTAATCCTGGCACTCTTCAAGGCTGAGGCGGAGGATTCCTTGAGCTCAGGAGTTCAAGATCTTAACAAAATTGAGTTTTTGAATTTATGAACACATTATCTCCCACCATTTTTTTTAAGATTCTATAGTTTGTACAATGTTTGTAGCTTTCAGAATAAGAGACTTGGATAACTTTTTAAAGAGTTATTCCTAGGTTTTTAATAGTTTCGATGCTATTGTAAGTGGTATTGATCTTTACATGTCATTCTCTAGTAGCTTGTGGCTAGTAAACTATGTATAGAAATACTGTTAATTTTTTATTGTCCAACTTTGTATTCAGCAATCTCACTAAATTAACTTGTTAGTTTGCTTATAGATTCTTTTAGATATTATATTCCAAGAAGTCATGTTATCTGCCAATAAGCACATTTTTACTTCTTCCTTTTCAATCTTTTTATCTTTTGCCTTTTTTCATTGCCTTTTTGAAATGGCTAAGTCTTCCATCACACTGATCTTAGAAGGAAAGGGTTTGGTATTTTATCATTATGCATGATTTAGCTGTAATTTTTAAAAAAGATATCCTTCATCAGATTAAGGAATTTCCCCTCTTATATTAGCTTAGTGAATTTGATGTTGAACTTGATTAAATGCTCTTTCTGCATCTGTGAAGGTGATCATATTTTTCCCCATTATTCTGTTAATGTAAAATTATGGTGATTGGCCTATGAATATAAGCAATGCTACATGCATAGGATAAAACTCAGTTGAGGGAGGAAGGGACCACACACACACACACACACACACAGAGAGAGAAAATAAAACTCAGTTGGTCATTAGGTTTTATCCTTTTGTTAGTGAATCTTATTTGCTAACATTTTATTGAGAATATTTGTATCTAGGTTCAGGGGAATATTGGCTGAAATTTTCTGTTCTTGGGATTCTCCTTCCTTGTCAGTGTTTGAGGTCAGGATTATGCCGGTAAGTTGAGATGTTTTATTTTTCCTCTATGATTTGTTAAAAAGAATTCAAACAATGGGGAAAAATGAAGTATTTTTTTAAAATCATGAGCCAGAAACAGACATCATTAAGCCGCTGTACTCCAACCCAGGTGACAGAGCGAGACTTTGTCTATTTTAAAAAGAAAAACTTAAAAGAATACAGTATTATGAACAACTTTAACTCCAAAGTTGGACAACCTGGCTGAAATGGAAAAATTTTTTCAAAGGCACAAACTACCAGACCAGGTCCAGGAAGAAATAGAAAATTTAAATATCTCTGTATTAATTGCAAAAATTGAATTAAAACTTCCCACAGAAAAAGCTGCAGCCCCGTGAGGCTGTATTCATGGACTCTATGAAACATTTTAAAAAGAAATGAATAGCGACATATAGAACACTTCTCAATTCATTTTATGAGCCCAGTATTACCTTAATGCCAAAACCAGATGAGGAATTATAGGAAAAGAGAACTCCAGACCAATACTCCTCATGAACACAGACACAAATTTAACTAAAAGGAAATGTGTATATCTCTATCCTTGTGTTTGTAAATCTGCATTGGCAGATACCCCAAATGATTTTAACCTAATATTAATGATGTCTGTTTCTGGTTGGTGATTTTTTAAAAAATACTTCATTTTTCCCCATTGTTTGAATTCTTTTTAACAAATGTGTATTGTCCAGCAGAATAATTTTTCTTAAAAAAAACAGTAAGTGTGGCTTGGTGCCCATAGCTCAATGGTTATAGCTCAAGCCACATACACTGGGGCCTGCTAAACAACAACGACAATTATAACAAAAAAATAAAAAATAGCTGGGCATAGTGGCAGGCACCTGTAGTCTCAGCTACTTGAGTGGCTAAAGCAATAGAATTGCTTACGCCCAAGAATTTGAGGTTGCTGTGAGCTATGATGCCACAGCACTCTACCCAGGGTGACATTGTGAGACTCTATTTCAAAAAGAAAACAGTAAGTAAATATGCCAAATAATAAGAACTAATAATAAGCCTAGGTGATGGGAATATGAAAGATTTTTTTCTTTGTACTTTTCTTCATTTCAAATCAAAAATAGATACAAGTATGGCTTGGCACCTATGGCTCAAGTGGCTAAGGCGCCAGCCATATACACCTAAGGTGGCGGGTTCGAATCCAGCCCAGGCCCGCCAAACAACAATGATGACTGCAACCAAAAAAATATATATATATAGCAAGGCATTGTGGCGGGTGCCTGTGGTCCCAGCTGCTTGGGAGGCAGAGGCAGGAGACTCGCTTGAGCCCAGGAGTTGGAGGTTGCTGTGAGTTGTGATGCCATAGCACTCTACCCAGGGGGAAAGCTTGAGGTTCTGTCTCAAAAAAAAAAAAAAAAGAAAAGAAAATAGATACAAGTTGTTGGTTTTATTATAGGTATGCGGCCTTTACAATTTCAGAGGGTTCTTTTGATTCCTGTTTTACCAGTGTTTTCTATTAGGACTGTGTGTTGAATTTTATCAGCTGTCTTTGTGACATTTATAGATATGATCACAGGGCTTTTGATTTATCCTAATACTGAGACACACTTGCAATCCTGGTGTAACCAGTTTTTTGCAGTGACATCTACTCAGTAAGGTCCAAGCAGAAGGGGAACTTTTCCCACTGCCTCCCAAGCCCATCTCTGGGTACGCTCTTCCTACCCAGGCATGGGCAGCTGCCATAGATTTTCCACTCATTTTTGGTCTATGAAAAGTTTGCTTTAGTAATAGAAATATCCTGTCCAATCCTTTATCTAACTTAAATCTCTCCTCTCCCTGAGGTCTGCCTTAAGCTGGGAAATCTACAATAGGAGCAGCAGCATCCCTTCTCCCCCAAGTGCTATTGTGGGGGGTTGGATTCGTTTCCAGAGACACAGAACCAATAGGAGACTTAGTCACACACACAGAAATGTATAACAAAGATTTGGCTCAAGTGATCACAGAGGCTGCCATCTGCAAGCTGGAGACTCAGGGGAGCCAGTGGTGTAGTTCAGTCTGAGTATGGAGGCCCGAGATGCTGTAAATCCCAGTCCTAGGGGAGGAGAAGACAGGTGTCCCAGAGTCAGGCAGAGACGGTGAATTCTCCCTTCCTCTGCTTTTTTTTCTATTCAGGACCTCAGTAGAGTGGATGATGTCCACCCACGCTGGGAGGGCCTTTGCTGTATACAGTCTACCAATTCACGTGCTAGCCTCTGCCCCAACCCCCCTCACAGACACACCCCAAATCACTGTTCAACCAAATATCTGGACATCTGTGACTCAATCAAGTTTGTTAGACTTTCCCTACCTCCGGGAGGTCATAAACATTCATTAAGCCTCTACCTCGGTCTGGTTTAAATGTTCATTAAGTAAAGAATAGGACTTGTTAGTCCTCCTCTCTCTCCCATGGGCTTAACCGTTCTGAAGCAGACAGGATTTCTTAGTCTTTCTCCAGTTCCAGTGGGTCTGGACATTGACTAAAGAAGAATAGAGAATCCTTCCCAGCAGATGGCCCCCACCTTTTACTAGGCCTTTAGCAGATGACCTTTGATCTGGCACTGCAGGCCTGGACACCTCTTGAGCTGCCTTTACACCACACCCTGAGCTGCTTTAAAAGAAGCCCCTTCCTACCCTAATTCTGTGCTGAATTTTCCCAGAGAACACTGTCCCCAAACCTCCTCTCTCCCACTCCTCAACCTCTGAAGGAAACCTCATGGTCTGCGGGGTTCTGAAGGTTGGCAGGCTTTGCCTTTGGGAAATTCTGTGCCATTTTCCATTTTCGGTGGCAGCTCACTGCTTGCAAATGCTCTTAGTAAATCTCTGCTGTAACTTCACACAGCCTGGTTCACTGTGGCACCTTTCCACCTTTCAACATCTAGCCAAGTTGATGCATGGAACTGTCCATCACGGGGGCTTTCTGGGAGAGCAGAGATGAGAAGCAGGATGGTCCTGGTGGCTTGGTGCACCGTACCCTGGTGCTGCACGGGGCGGTGCACTTATAGAAACTAAGGGGCTCGCTCCCCAGCACTGAGGCTCTCTCTCCTTCAGAGTGATTCAGGCAACCCTCCTTGGGTTGGCAGGGTAGACTTCTTTCTCCCTCAGCCTCCTGGCTGTTGTTTTTCAAGTGTGGGGATCCCCAGTAAGTACCACTCCCTCGCACGGAGTTCTGGCCCACAGGAAATACGCACATGCTGGTGCCCACTGAAGGCTGGAAATATAGGACACTAAGGCGGTCCTTAGCTGCAATCTACTACCATGCCAGGCCGTTCACCACAACCCTCACCTCGAGTCTCTGTTGGTTCCTGTGTCTCTGGAGTCTCAGGACCCCCTTCTTTGACTTCAGATGGGAGGTGACCTGGAAGTCCAAGTGGTAGGCCTGGCCACTGAGAACACTGTCCCCAAACCTCCTCTCTCCCACTCCTCAACCTCTGAAGGAAACCTTATGGTCTGCGGGGCTCTGAAGGTTGGCAGGCTTTGCCTTTGGGAATGGGAGGTGCTTAACAAGTCAGCTATTGCTCTTGGCCTTTGAAGCATCAATCTAAAGGAAGAAAAATGGAGGCAAATTTAATATAAGTAGGGAGCTCATTTGGTCCCAGTTTGAGGACTGCAACCTGGGAGCATAGATTCAAGTTACCCCAAATACATACTCTGAATAGCAGCAGCTACTAGTGGGTTTCTAATGAAAAGGAGGCAGGTCCTAAGTTTACCAAGAATTTACATGAAAATACCATAAGCTATTTATTGGGGATCAGTTGTTCTTTATATCACAAACAAAATGCCTTGAACAGTTGCCTGTAGGTGTGGGTGGTACATGGGTGAAGTCCCATACCCCTGTCTCTCTGAGCCTGATAAGTTCTGCACACCCCCACAGCTCAGAGCAGTCTTGTCCTCACAGGCTTCCTCCAAAACTTAGATAAGAGGAAGAGGTGGTTTTAATATCCTTTATGCTGGAATAAATCCTCCTGATCATAGCACGCTATGTAGGATTTTCTTACACGCTATCAGGTTTATTAGGATTATATTTGAATGTTTACATTCATTTTCATAAGTGGATTTATTTATTTTTTTCTGCTTGCTTTGCCAGATTTTGATACTAAGGCATTTCTAGCTGACATGAAATGACTTAGGGACTTTTCTCTCTAGTCTTTATGGTTTGAACAAGGGAATTGTTTATTTTGGGAAGTAAAACTTGGCTATAAAACAATCTCAGCATGGTACTTTAGACAGTGATAACTCTTTGACAAATTTTCTAAGTTTTTCTATTGTTGCTGAACAGTTTTCTACCTCTTTCCGGGTCATATTTGGCACTATGTTATAAATACTGCCAGAAAATGGTTCTTTTTCTTTGTAGACTTTTAAATTTATTACCACAAAGTACCACATAATGTTTTTGTGTTAATTTCCTAGGACTTATAACAAATTGCCACAAACTAAGTGGCTTAAAAGAACAGAAATTTCTCTCCGTTCTGGAGGCCAGGTGTCCAAAACTAAGGTGTTGTCAGGAGTGGATCATTCTGGAGGGAGAGGGGAGAGTCTGTCTCAGGCCTGTCCCCTGGCTTCTGGTGGCTCTGGGGATCCTTGGCATTCCTTTGCATGCAGACGTGCCACTGCAATCCTGCCTCTGTCTGCACAGGACATCCCACCCTGTGCGTCTCCAATCTCCCTCTTATTTCTCTTATAAGGACACCATTCAGTGGATTGGGAGCCCACCGTAAATCCAGAACGATCTCCTCTCAAGATCCTTAACTAATTATATCTGCAAAGGCCCTGATTCCAAATAAGGTCACATTTATGGCTACCAGAGGGCTAGGACTTGGGCATATCTTCTTGGGGCTACTATTCAACCCACTACACATCTAATTGTAGAATCATGACAATTGGGGTGAGGGTTTCTGTGAAACACATGCAGCTATCATTAATGAAAAACAAAAATTATTATCAATTAAACGCTAAAACCAGGCTGGACACGATGGCTCATGCCTGTTATTCCAGCACTTGGGAAGCTAAGGTGGGAGGATCACTTGAGGCCAGGGTTTGAGACCAACCTGGCCAACATAGAGAGATCCCATCTTTAAAAAAAAAATAGAAAAAGTAGCTGAGTGTGGAGGGCACTTACAGTCTTAGCTACTTGAGAGGCTGAGGCAGGAGGATAGCTTGAGCCTGGGAGTTTGAGGTTGCAGTGAGAGGTGATCGTGCCCCTGCACTCCAGCCTGGAGTTCCTGTCTCTTAGAAAACAAACAACAACAAATACCCCAAACACTAAAACCACAATGGCTTTGAACACTGTCTTATGGGAAAATCTGTACTGTGACAATGTCCAGCAGTGCACTCTGCCATCCACCAGCCACATCATCCCCAAGGATGGCGTGAGCTACCGTGCCCAACCCGGCAATTCTGAGTTCCAGCCTTGCTGGAGGGCTTCTCAACACAGCTGCTGGGTCCCACCCCAGACTTTCTGACTCTGAGTCCAGAGTGGGGAGAATTTGCATTTCTTACAAGACCCCAGGAGATGTATTGCCCTTGTCCTGAGCGAATACTCTGAGGACCATTTGCCCAAGGTGAGGCTTTGGAATCCCCCCTTTTAATAAGTTCTCTCTGTGATCTGAGGGAGGTGGACCTCACACAATACTGTGAAATGCTGTGTGCAAAGTGAACAGGCCAGGGGTCAGAGCCTTGGGGTCTCCCAGGGTAGGGATGGTCTGTGCATGTGTGTGGAGCCCCGTGAGAACAGAGCCAAGCCAGTCTTTCTCAAAGTCCTTCTTAGGCATCCCACATTCCTTGTGTCTCTCTGGAAAATTTGAAGCAGATAGAACAATCAGTCCCTAGAAGGAATTAGAGTTTAGCCGTCAGGAGTTGGACTTGGCTTTGAGCTGGAAGTGTCCAGAATGAAAAAGGCTGGCCTTGGGTAAGGAACTTTAGACCCAGAGTGTTCATCAGACAGTTCCTGAGACGGTTCCTTGGCCCAGCTCTGTGCAAAGCATCTGGCAAATACAAATGGTGAACTTGTTACGGTCCATACACTGGGTCACTAAGGTCTACATATATCTGGGTACAAACGGCTTTAGAAGGCAGGAAGTCCTACAGGGCAGGAATGAGACAGGAGCAGGCAGGTGGAGGCGTCTAACCTTAGACATCCCCCTTTTGGAGGAGGCACTATTTCTCTCCCAGGCCTCTGTGGAAGCTGGAGGGCTTCCCTGCAAACGGCTGGAAAGGGACCCATCTGCTCTGCGATAGTGCCACCTAGTGGACAAGAGAGGTATTGTCCAGTTTCCCAGGCATTCTGAGGCTGAAACCGGGAGCCTATCAACTGTGGTTGCTGCTACTGCAATAATAATCCTGCAAATGCTAAAAATAGCAACTACGAAGTACTGAGAGCTTCCTATGTGTATGCCAGCTACTATTCTAAGTTCTTTGAATGCATTAATTCATTTAATCTTCTCAAAAACCCTACACCAAAGTATTTATATGATTTCTATTTTTCAGAAGAGGGAACTCCAGGCCATAATGTTGGAATAACTTGTCCAAAGCCACCAAATTAATGAGGAATTGTCCTTTGACCCTAGTTTGTGGTTGGCATGGGACAGAATCAGACACACTTAAGTCTGAGTCCTGGCTTTGCTGTTCAGTCCTACCAGACCTTGGGACAAGTATTTACCTCTTTGACGCTCAGTTTCTTGTTTTAGAGTTTGCTATCCTCATTGAACGTGGTGAGAACCAGGCCTGGTAAGAGTTCTCAGCACATGCTTTGGTGGCCAGTGGGCACTCTGAAGGCCAGTGGGCACTATTCACATAAATGCCCTGTCAATAGCACCCCCAGAGCAGTGCAGCCCCAAGTCCTGCCCAACACAAAGTAACCTCTAGAAAAGTGGCACTTCAGTTATTTGCCAAACAAAAAGAGGCTTATCTGTCAATGAATTCCTTCCCTAACCTTTGATACCACGCCCCCAGAAAAAGTATGTGTTACTTGCAAAGAACTCCGTGCAGAGGCATATGTTAAGATGAGAGAGGAATTAACACTGTTTGAGCTTCAGACCAAGGAAATTTGGCCCTGGCCATGGGCCCAGGAACCACCAGTGGACAGAAAGCCCAGCTGAATGTCCCCCCAAGGGAGGGAAATGCTCTCATTTCCTCACCACCACCCAGTGCTGGACAGAGGGACTGTTGTCCTCTTGGCTCCTACTTGGCATGTGGGCTTGGGTGGGGGACCATTGATGACCATGGCAGAGCAGACCAGCGGGCTGTGGGGGAGATTATAGAAAAAGGGATCTCACTAGCCCCAGGGGACAACATGAAGGGGAAAGGGGAGAGTTTGTAGAAGGACTGAGACTGTAAAACTGTTGTGAAAATTGATGATACTAATTGGGTCATTCCTGTCTTACCCAACTAAATCAGAGTAAGGGGCGTGGAGTAGGAAAGCACTCAAGGCATATAACATTGCTCCAAGAGTGTAATCCTCTGCAAATCCGGCTGCTGAAACCACCTGTTTGTTGTAACCTGACACCAGTTTTATCTAATGGCTATTGAAACAACCTGCTTTGACTCTAAGACTAGTTTTATAGCCCTCACTCACCAATCAGAGCTTGCCAGCTCCCCAAGACCCTCCTAGTGCCGACGAACTTTCTTGAAGAACAACATAACATTTCTTGTTTTTATAAAACTCCCAAACTTCCTTTGTTCTTTGGACACAAACGTGTGTGTGTGTGTGTATACATCCCCAAATTGCAATTTCTGCTTCCCAAATAAAACGTTAACATTTTTATGTTGACTTTGATGCAACCTAGCTGCAAAGGAGAGAGCAGTCAGACTGAGCATGTCTTGGCCCCCATCCCATCCTTAGGAAGCCCTGGTGAACTTGGCACAGGAGAGAGTACTGGGGAGAGGACAAGCAAGGAATTCCGAAACAGCCACACAGCTTATGGCTTTGTAAAGGGAATTCCCTCCAGGGTTCGGGCTCGGTTAAAACTGTGTTCCCTATCCTGTGGGCAGTGGACTGTTATTGGTCCATGACCTGTTAGGAACCCAGCTGCACAGCAAGAGGTGAGCAGTGGGCAAGAACCAATGAAGGTTCGTCTGTATTTACAGCCACTTCCCATCACTGGCATCAGTACCTGAGCTCCGCCTCCTGTCACATCGGTGACGACATTAGATTCTCATAGGAGCGAGAACCCCACTATAAATTTCACATTCCAGGGATCTGGGTTGCTTACTCTTTATGATAATCCAATCCCCCACCTCCATCCATGGAAAAGTTGTCTTCCAGGGAACCAGTCCCTTGTGCCAAAAAGGTTGGGGATCACTGAGCTATAAAATTGTATTCCAGCTACAAGACAGGATATGTTACTGAATAAATGATATTGGGACAAATGGGGTAACACATAGCTACTTTACACCCAACTCCAGAATAAATTTGCAATGAATTAAAGTTTAAATTAATAATTACTAACAACAGAAAGCCTATTATGTGTCAGTTATTGTTTCTAAAGCTTTCCATCAATTAGTTCATTTAATCTTCAAGAATAATGGCATGAGGTATGGAAAATTCTATTCCTTAATTTTATGAGTAGGAAGTCACCTGTAAAAGAGGTGTAACCATAAATGTATTTCAAAAATAATAATATTTGGCTCAGCGCCTGTGGCTTAAGCGGCTAAGGCTCCAGCCACATACATCTGAGCTGGTGGGTTCGAATCCAGCCCGGGCCCGCCAAACAACAATGATGGCTGCAACCAAAAAATAGCCGGGCATTGTGGCGGGTGCCTGTTGTCCCATCTACTTGGGAGACTGAGGCAGGAGACTTGCTTGAGCCCAGGAATTGGAGGTTACTGTGAGCTGTGATGCCATGGCACTCTACCCAGGGCGACAGCTTGAGGCTCTGTCAAAAAAAATAAAATAAAATAATAATATTTGGATGAGAAAGTACACTGTTACATTGTACCAAACACAAAAACCATAGGAAAAAAATGATAGCTTTTAACATTTAAAATGTAAAATGTCTATAGTGTAAAAATAAATCATAAATATAACGAAAAAAATTATATCCTAAGGGAAAATTTGCAATGAATGTGGCATATAAGTGATCAATACCCTGAACATCTAAAAAACAACAAATAAGAAAAATAAAATCCTCAGTAGAAAAATTGAAGAAAGGGCATAAATACAATGCACAATTTAAAAGGAATAAAAATAGAAAAGGCTCCGGCGGTGCCTGTGGCTCAAGGAGTAGGGCGCCAGCCCCATATACCGGAGGAAGTGGGTTTAAACCCGGCCCTGGCCAAAAAAAACTGCAAAAAGAAAAAAATAATAGAAAAGGCCAGAAGTCCAATCTTACTGGGCATCAAAGAAATGAAAATAAAATGGAAACCGGATGACACTTTTTCACATTTCCACTAAGCAAAGATTTCAAAAAAGATGTTACACTCCGGGATGGTAAAAGTGCCAAAAACTAACATTTCCTCTGCTGCCCCGTGTTAGCTCTTCATGATCCTCCATTCTGGGGGACAACATTATTTAATCATTCCTCAATTATTGTTCGTTTACAATTTTACATCTTATGAAGTAAAAATCATCTTTGTTTATCATTTGTCACATCTTTGATTATTTCTTTAGGAGAGGATCCCAGGAGTGACATTTTCAGGACAGAGGATTGGTTTTGTTGTTGTTGCTGTGTTTGAGGGCCTTATGGGGGGGGAGTGTTATTTTGTTTCTTTGAGACAGAGTCTCATTCTGTCCCCTTGGGTAGAGTGCTGTGGTGTCATCTTAGCTCATTGCAACCTTGAACTCCCACGATCAATAAATCCTCTTGCTTCAGCCTCCTGAATAACTGGGACTAGAGGCACCTGCCACAACACTCAGCTAATTTTTATTTTTAGTAGAGATAGGGTCTCACTGTTGCTCTGGCTGGTCTTGGAGCTTCTGACCTCAAGCAATCTGCCTGCCTCTGCCTCCTAGAATGCTGGGATTATAGGTGTGAGCTGCCGCACTGGACCGTGTTTGGGTTTTTTGTTTGTTTGTTTTTGTTGTTTTGTTTTAGAGACAGGATCTTGCTTTGTCACCTAGGCCGGAGTACAGTGGCACAACCATGAACCTTAAACTTCTAGGCTCAAGTGAGCCTCCCAAGGAACTGGGACTACAGACTTGCACCTCAGTGATCCTGCTTCAGCCTCCCAAAGTCCTAGAATTAGAGGCATGAGCCATCACCCCCAGCCCAGGATGATAGATAGTAAGCCTCCTGATCCTGGATGCCAAATTGCCTACAATGAAACCTGTATCTGTTTTGACTGACAAGGAGAGCTGGGCCAAAACAGAGACCAAAGTAGCCCTGAGACATGGGGGAGGTGTAGGCAACAGGAAGCTGTGTTCGGGGTAAGAAGCTTCTAGGGAGTGGCAGGGGAGACAGGCAGAGAAATGGGAGGCCAGGCAGGGACTGTGGTTAGAAGATGCGGGGTAGGCTGAGACTCCTCGCCAAATGCCCAGCCCAGGGCTTGCCCCACACGAGAGGACTGGGACAGGGAGCCAAGCACCCCTCTTACTAAGGGGGATGTGCTTAAGCAAGTAGCCTTGCTCCTGCAAGCCTTAAATGATGTGAGCCACACAAAGCACAATGACTAGTACAAGCTACGTTTCAATAAATGGTGGCTGTCGTTACTCATAGGCACTCTAGAAGTGTTTATATATTTGATTCTGGGATCCTGGCTAAATAGAGTTTCTATGTGCCAGCCACTATTCTGAAGGCATATACAGTCATGCATTGCTTAACAATGGATATATGTGCTGAGAAATCTGTTGTTAGGCATTTTCATTGTTGTGCAAACATTGAACATCATAGCGTGCACTTACAGGAACCTGGCTAGTGTAGCCTACTATGCACCTCGGTGGTGTGGGAACCTAGTGCTCTTAGGCTATAAATCTGGACAGTGTGTTACTCAGTGTATACTGCAGGCAACTGCAAGAATTTGTGTATCTAAATATAGATAAATACAGAAAAGATACAGTAAAAATAAGGCATGATAATCTAAGGGGACCACCTTTATATATGTGGTCTGTCATTGACCAAAATGCTATTATTTGGTGTGTGGTTATATTTAATTCAAAGCTCTAGAAAGTAGGTACTATTATCTTCAGCCAATTCGACAAATGAGGAAATCAAGGGATGGAGGGCTTGGACAACCTGCATGGAGTCATCTGCCAGCAGCAAAGCTGGGGAAGCCTTAGTCAGTCTGTGAACTTAACTCAACCCCCACAGCCTCTGTGCCCCAGCAAAACCAGACACCTCAGCAGTGCCAACCACAAAGAAGGAACCAAAAGTTTGGATCTATTTGGGGCAGGGAAGGGGAGGAATTACTATAGTAACAAGAAAAATAATTGCAGTGCTCACATCAAGGATCCTTCTGCAGCAGCCTCAGCCTCCAGGCTCTATCCAAGGGAGCAGGGCTGGGGCCAGGACTGCGGGTGCCCCCTGGGCAGCAGGCCCCAGAGGTGCCTGGGCAGTGCTTACATTCACATTCTCATGCTCACCTCCTGGTCTCCTGTGCCCTGCTACCTGCTGGGCTGACCTGGCCTGGACTTTCTCAGATGGACTCTGGGGAAAGGCAGCAGTGGGGACAGAACTGGAAGTGGTGTCCAAGGTCACAACGAGGGCTGCCCCTGGAGGGGGCCAGGGCAGAGTCACTGGAAAATGACTGTCATAGAAGTTCCAAATGCTGCTGCTGAGTCATCCAGGGGAAGTTGATCTGCAGTCAGCTCACTTGGGAGAAGGCAGAGACATGGAAGATGCATTGAAAGATTTTCCTCAAGGCTAAATATTTAAAAGGGTAGAGCAGCTAGCTGGGACTAGCTCAGTTCTCTGAGTGGCAGGGGTAGAGAGAGGGGGTGAATGGAGCACAGGCTTCAGAGTCAGAACTGGATGCATGTCCAGGCTCAGTTTCCCTTTCTGTAAAACAAGCATCATATCATCTACCTCACAGGCTAGTCATGAGGATGAAATAGGATAATATGTAGAAATGGCATAGAGTCTGGCTCACAGGAAGTGCTCAACAAAACATTAGCTGATAACTAGCGTTTCTTGGCCCCTTTCTGGGCCAAGCCTTCTGCTGAATGCGTAATGTTCGTTCGCTAATTCAGGACTCTCAAAATGTTGTCCCAGACCAAAAATATCCCACCACCTGGAAACTTATTAGAAATGCAAATTCTCAGGTCAATCTCCAGACCTGCTGAATCATAAAAGCCTGTGTTTTAACTGGCTTCCCGGGTGATTATGATGGTTGCTAAAGATTGGGGACCGCCAGCTAATTCAAATTTAACAGTTGTTAGTACTATTATTACAGAACAGAGTGAAAATTTTATTCTTACCAGTAGGGTGAGCAATGGTCCTGGTTTGCTGGGGACTGTTCTAGATTTAGCAATGAAAACTAGCATCCTAGGAAACTCCTCAGCCCAGAGGAAACTGGAGGCTTTGGTCATCCTTTTAATCATTAAAACCAGATTTCACCCTAGGAAGAGATTACGGGATTATGGCTAAAGAAAGTAAATGAGGTTGAGAGAATCCAAGAGGTGGGTGTTCAACTCACTGGGGGGCTAATACTGGGAGAGAAGCCAGGGTGATGGAGGGTTTGGTCTGGCACAGGGAGAAGCCAAGATAACAAGCCTGTATTGAGAGGCCCCTGACAACACAGGGATCATCCTTGGAACCCCCAGGTCCCTGGAAAAGTTCAGGAATCATTACTGAGAGTGGGTTTTCTTTGTAGAAGCTGAGGACTTTGTAGGGGCTGAACTTTAGAGGGAAATAGATGGAGGTGGAGGTCACCGGGAGAACCTGACCTTTTGGAACTGTTTGACATTCAGTGAGCGGTGGGATTGCAGATAGAGAAGGGTTGTTTGAACCAATCTGATTTAGGTTTCAAGGCATGGAGGCCTCTGCTGATATCTGTAATAATTGTTAAGTCGTTTAATAAACATTAAGTATTTGTACCACCATGCCCTTTCCTAGGGCTGGGATATAAAAATGGAATAGATGTGGACAAATGAGGTATCACAAAATATTATGACTGGATAAATAAACTAGTCAAGCCAGTCACTTTAGGGGACCTGCTTTAATGAAAAGAATCACCTATGGTCAAGTGTTCATTTACACACAAAGGGCTGGGAAACTGTGTTCCTAGAATAACTTCAGACACTGGCTATTCTAGGCAGGTATTTTTAAATTAACCAATGATTACTGAAAAGACTACTATTCAAAGGATAAGAGTTCAACTTTGCTGGTGGTCTCAGCTCTGGCTACATGGGTCAAATCACCTGGGGGAGCTTTCCAAAGTCTTGATCCCTGGGTCCCAACCCAGGCTAATCACATCAGATTCTGAAGGCATCCTCTCGGCAGCCAGGTAATTGTCCAAATTCCTGCAGTGGTTCTAGAACACAACCTGAGTTTGGAAACATTGGTCTAGAAAGTTATGAATTTGAATTTACGTGGATGGCATTTGACTTCAAGTGCTTTTTCTACATTCCTTACATCTTTCCTTTGCTCCCATTTTCTGGGAGGGATTCCCCCCCCCCCCAGGAGTGGGTAGCCAATTAGTCCTGGAATTGTCACGGCACCCCCAACTTTTCTCTATTCCATTATCGATATTGGACCAGGATGTTAGGGGCCAAAGAGGCAAATGGTGTTAACCACAGTGTGGGAGGAGGTGGGTGAGTCATACGTGGACCACACACTTGGTCATGTGGGGGGAACTGGGAGAAGAGGGCAGCCTGGCCACCTCCCTTCCCTCAAAGTGTCCTGCGAGCAAGATCAGGGATGTGTCCACCAAGTGAACAATTTAGAATTTCTTAGAAGTTATGAAATAACTTCTTTTTTTTTTTTTTTTTTTTTTGTGACAGAGTCTCAAGCTATCCCCCTGGGTAGAGTGCCATGGCATCACAGCTCATAGCAACCTCCAACTCCTGGGCTCAAGCGAATCTCCTGCCTCGGCCTCCCAAGTAGCTGGGACCACAGGCGCCCCCCACAACGCCCGGCCATTTTTTGGTTGAAGCCATCATTGTTGTTTGGCGGGCCTGGGCTGGGGATTCGAACCTGCCACCTTAGGTGTACATGGCTGGCGCCTTAGCCAATTGAGCCACAGGCGCCCAGCCATGAATTAACTTCTAAATTAATTTCTAAATAACTTCTAAATTTTATGCTAGGAAACACAGTGGTACAATGAAAATCTGATAAAATGTGATTTTCTCCCCAGAAGAAGGACTGTATATCGATAATTTTGCATATGTTCCAGGGGTGTCAGCCACTCTACCTGTAAGCCCATGGAGCCCAGGTTAACAACCACTGTACTGAGGTGACTGGTTCCAACCTCATTAACTCTTATTATTATTTTTTTGGTTTATAACTTTATTTGATATGTCTGACAATCACCAGTTAGTTCTCATCCACACCATGTTGACTGTCTGTAGGTGTTTGAAAGTGGTAACAGGAATGTAGGTAACCACAGTATAGAGCTTGTTTGGTGACTCTTCATCTTCATTGTGTTTTCTGGACCACTGCACATGGATATGGTATGCGACATTCCTTATGCCTTTGGCCCAGACAATTTTGTTGAGCCTGGTGTCAATGCACATATCTGGAGTCCCCATCTCTTTCTTGGCAAATTTCCAGATGTCTCTGGGTGCCCAAGGGGTAGGCTTCTTGAAGCCTACTCCATGGATGCACTTGTGAATGTTGATGGTGTAATTCTGCCAGGTCCAAGTTGTAAAGTCCAACCTCATTAATTAGATGAAGGAAGAACCTGGGTGACTTTGCCCAGAGAGCCAGCAGCTATCGTGCAGATAAGAATAAGCAGGCCTGCTATTTACCTTCTTGTGGTAGGAAGTTTTATTTTTACCTAAATTTATCTAATTCGGTAGTTCTCATTAGGGAACATAAGAAGCTTGTGGTGGGTTTAATCAACATGGATTGCTGGGCCTTCCCTCAGGATTTCTGATTCAGTAGGTCTGTGGTGAAGCCAGATAACCTGCATTTCTAACAAATTCCCCAGAGATACAGAAGCTGCCGGTCTGGGGACCACGCTTTGACAAGCACTCATCTGGGGAACTTTTTCCTCTGCAACATCAGCCCAGGTGCGGTCTCATGACTGACTAGAAGGCTGGATTTGAGTCAGAGTTAATGGTTTACTACATAATTGCCAGGATGTACATTTTAGAGGGGGCGGGTAGCATCCCTCAGTTCTTTGCTTGAACTCAGCTTTCCTTTTTAATGTTGAAATTTTCACATCAGCATGGTAATGAGCTATTTGGCACAATGTGGGAGCCCAGCTGCAGGCAATGTGAAAATCCTAGGGAATGAGCTTACACAGAATGCTTGACTGAGTGCTTGACACAGAGCCTCAGGGAGTTCTCAGCTCAGATCCTTAGATTTCTCTTGTGCTTTACATTTAACACATGTGTACATTTTAAGAAAAATGCCAGTGTCTGAGAAGCAAATTGGGAGCTTACTAGGTCTTGTGTAAAAACTTCCCATAATTAAAGGAAGTGCTGTGCCAACTGTGGGAGGATACTCTGGAACTCACCACCTCCTCCCTGGGTGGACTCTTGCAGCTGATGAAGCCAGAGGATGGAACTATAATTGTCAAATGAATGCAGATGAGGCTTCCTCTGGTTAGATGAAGTTGAACTGGGTCCTGAGCTACAGGGAGTCCAGGGCTGAGTTTCATTTCCATGTGAAGCTTGATGTTGGGCAGTGGCTACTTAGGTGCACTTGAGTCATCAAGGATCTTGTTGAAATGCAGATTCTGGTGTCTGTCGGCACCATTTTCAAACCTCTCTACTTCTGGAGCCAGTGGCCGGGGAGAAAGAACCAAGAGAGAAGGTTGAAGGTTGAAGAATGCATAACAACCCTGCTGAGGTGAGCTGTGACCCCAAAGATATAAACAAAAGGTACTGAATCCATCGCCAAATGGGAGTCCCTTCCCCCATGAGAAGGGCTTGCAGTAAACTCCATACAAACAAGCGAGCAGAGTCCAAATGTCCTACCATTCCATCCCATGGGAGAGACCCTCTAATAAACTGGACCTTCAACCCATACTAGGGTGCCATGGTACTCTCCTGCCAGGCATAAAACTGTATAAAACTGTATATACTCTCTCCCTGCAACTCTGAATTCCCAGCACTCCCCTCCACTCTCACCCTGAGGTCTGGAAGCCTGTCCTCCATGGAGTCCAGAATCTTGGGCATTTTCTTGAGAGGTGTGAACAGGGGAAGGGCCCTTGCTCGGCTGTGCTGATTCTGTGGCACGGGAGCAAGGAAAGGACTGTCAGCTGAGAGGGAACCATTCAGGAGCAGTGGTGGTGCCCCCAGGCATAGAACAGTAGCAGCAGGAACAATAAGGCTCATGTCCCTGGGGCGGCTATCTGGGACAGACACGCCCTGTTTCTCTGGGCACCCAGAGGAAGCCAGGCACATTATCTGGTGGCAGTTACTGGTAGATGGATATGAGACCTGAGACGTCAACCCAGAGTAACTGATTTATTAGGGTAGAACACAGACCAGCTGAAAACAAGACAGAGCGACTTACCCCCACCAAACCAAGGAAGTGCCCAGTTTCTCCGGCTGAACTGCTGTACAGATCCTTGGTAAAGCTCTAGGAGAAGAACCAAGTGGTGTAAATTAAGCATGGGGTGGAATTAGTGGAGAAACTCCAGCAACATGAATAACCAGAGTAGATCAACCCCTCCAAGGAAGGACATGGCAGATGCAAATGAAGACCTCATCCATAAACAGATGGCTGAGATGTCAGAAATCAAGTTCAGAGTCTAGATAGCAAATAAGATCAACAGGATGGAGGAAAGGAGGGAATAATCAGAATTTCAAATTATTCAAAAGTTGTCTCAAGAATTTAACAATTTCAAAGACAAAATGACCAAAGATTTAGACACATTGAGACAAGAGTTTGCAGCCCTCAAAGATCTGAAAAATACAGTAGAATCCCTTGCTAAAAGAATGGGGCCCGCCTTAAAAAAATTCCCCGTAAATTTACCAAAATTTTTTTTTTTTTTTTTTTTTTTTTTTTTTTTGCAGTGCTCAGCTTTCTATTAGATTCTGCCTCCCCTGGGATAAACATCCACTTTACATGCGTCGTCTGGAACACAGTCCCGTGGTGAGTGGGCGTGCTCTGGTGGCTGGACAGGGCACAGGGGAGGGGTCTGGTGTCCTGTCCTCTGAGGGGGGACTTTGGTGAGCTTGTGTTTGTGTGTAGGTGCACACAAAATGGTGTCCA
>CAUYQV010190324.1:0-47333 GCA_963574575.1 Galagoides demidoff | reverse complement strand
CGGGCGTTGTGGTGGGCGCCTATGGTCCCAGCTACTTGGGAGGCGGAGGCAGGAGACTCGCTTGAGCCCAGGAATTGGAGGTTGCTATGAGCTGTGATGCCATGGCACTCTACCCAGGGGGATAGCTTGAGGCTCCGTCTCAAAAAAAAAAAAAAAAGAAAGAAACAGGACCATTTAGGGACATAGGAGGTCTCCACTTGCTTTCTTTCCAGTATAAACAAAATTCAGGAATTATACAATTTTTAACAGTTAAAATAATAAATATACAGCATACATAAAAACATGGTCTTGTTATTTTGCTATGGTCTAAAACTACCAAGACATCATCAAAATAATTTTTTAAAAAACTTTTCTCCAGGACTTCTAAATAATTCGAAAAAATATTTCTTATAATGAAAACATTCAGCTCCATATACCAAGAAATAGCTTTCATAGAAAAATGTGAATGCCCAAATTACCCTTATTTGCCTCCTTCCCTGCAGCTGAATCAGTAGTGTGCTTTTCTGTAGTGCATTAAATTGCTGCATCCCCGACACTGCCAAAGCAATTTGCATAGTGACTAAAACATGACAATCAGTTCATCAATGGGTGAGGCACCTCCTCTTTGGGGAACGGGGAAACCCAAGAGACTTAATGCCGATTTATTACTACATGGTAATATAATTTAAATATAAGTTCTATATTCCACATAATCGCTTATTTATGTCCCTGGAAATTCAACGTTTTTTAAATTCTTTTTTATAGTGGCAAAATAGACATTACATAAAATTTACCATTTTAGTCATTTTGAAGTGTACAGCTCTGTGGTATTAAGTATATTCACACTGTTATGCAACCATCACCACCATCCAGTTTCAGAATTTTTTCATCTCCCTAAACCAAAACCCTGTACCCACAAAACACTAACTCCCCGTTCTATACCTCCCTCAGCCCCTGAAAATCACGATTGTACCTTCTGTCTCTATGAATTTGAGTTCTATAGGAACCTCATATAAATGGGTTTCTATAGTATTTGTCTTTTTGTGACTGGATTATTTCACTTATGTCTTCAAGGTTTACGTTTGTGTGGCGTGTGTAAAAACTTCTTTTTAAGGCTGAATAATATATTGCAGGTGAATAGTGCTTTGTTGATCATTTATCTGTCAAGAGACACTGAGATTGCTTACACATTTTTACTATTATAAATAATATTGCTATGAACACAGGTGTACAAATAGGAAATTCAGTTTTAAGTAAGCACAAGGCTGCAGCATTGACCAAGGTTCTCTGAACTGCTTCCTTCCTTTTCATTTCCTGGGTCATTACACTTCAATTACAGGTGGTGACTAGTGTGAATACCAAGTTCAAACTGTAGGTGGCAGCAAATATCCATAAACTAGACATAACACCCAAAGCATAGTTGTTTTTCACTGTGATAAATTTTGCCTCTGGAATAGAATAACCATTTTTCTCTAGGTCTCCTGTGTTCAATCTACGGAACACCTGAAGGATTTGTTTGTGCTTAACTAATAATGAGTACTATGTCCTTGACCCCTCCTTCATTGGTATACAACTCTTAATTATGAAATATAAAAGAAGAGTAAAGCAGTAGAATCACTGAGTGCTTGAAATTCTTCTGCTCAGAGCTTTCACAACCTTGCCTAAAATGTCTCAGCCAGCATTCTTCCCCCTTCCTTGTTGTTTTTGTTGATGTTTTGTTTGCTTTCTACCTAAAACCTGAGCAGGAGACAAAAGGTGGGGCAGCCATGCCGTAACCATGAGACTACCAGAAAAACAAAAGCCACCTGTTCATTAAGCACTACACAGTAGAAAAAGGAGGCTGAGGCCAGGCACGGTGGCTCACGCCTGTAATCCTAGCACTCCAGGAGGCTGAGACAGGTAGATTACCTGAGCTCCAGAGTTTGGAACCAGTTGGAGCAAGAGTGAGCCCTGTCTCTACTAAAAATAGAAAAATGAGCTGGGCATGGTGATGTGTGCCTGTAGTCCCAGCTCCTTGGGAGGTTGAGGCAGGGGGATTTCTTGAGCCAAGGAGTTTGAGCTGGGCTAGGCTGAGGCCATGGCACTCTAGCCTAGGCAACAGAGTGAGACTGTGTCTCAAAAAATAAAAAATAAGTAACCCAGATTTACATTTTCAGGGTTCTTCACCTACATTACAAACTCTGATACACATATTATGACATCTGATCTAGCTCTTAGGGTTAAGATCTTAGGGTTAAGAATTGGCAAAAAAGAACTGGGACAGTTATTTGCTTCTAGTAAACAATAATCTGCTCTGCTTGAGAACCCCTGTATTCTCATCCAGGGGATAAAATCTGCAGCTATCAGGATGAAATCACTTTTGCCCTACTCAGACAAAATAGAACCAGGAAGGCTCATGCTTGCATGTCTGAGATAAGAACAATTTCTAAGAACTTTCTAAAAACCCTTTCCTGTCCTTCATGTGTCTCCTGCTTTGATAAGGGTTATTTCCAGACATTCTTTAGTACTCAGTAATTCAGGTAAAACTGCTCTCAGCCTAACACTTGCCCAGTAACAGCATCTCCACCAATGAACTGGCAACAGCTCTGCCTTTGAACACCGGGAACCAATAAACTCTCTGTTTCTAAGCAGCTTATGTAAATCTCTTTTTTTGCTACCAAGAGTGCCTCTTACCCCTTCCTCACCAGAATGCACTGGTAGCTTGCCATTTCATGCCTTCTGGATTAGACTCTCCATTTTTCTTCCTGAGTAAATCTAACATATTTAAGATAATTTTCTCTAGTATATTTTTCTTAGGTTGGCAAAGATAATATCAATAAATATGGATACTTTGTTTTAAAACTAAGTCCCATGGCAACCTAGGGAACAAAAGAACACAGTAACAGTGACAAACGTCTGACAGACTGAGATCATGTAGAAATTATTTCCATATGCAGATTAGACTTTTTTTATATTAAGTTTTATTTAAGCAGGTAAAAAATTTATACATCCTCTTAAAAACAAAAATCCAAAGTCTGTTAGTGAATCAGTAATGCAAATATAATTATAGCAGTAATTAAAATAGAGGTAACATTTTACCAGTGGACAAACATCAGGGAAGTGGAATCCCACTCGGATCTTTAGTGATTCAAGTGTGTATCCCACACAGTTGGGGCTGGTCAGTTTTAAGATAAAGTTCCTGCTCTGCACACGCTGTCCCCAGTCAAGTGTGTCCTCATCACTGTCAGCTCACATGGTGGGACAGCTGGCTGCTGTGGTGATTCCACAGTGGTTCCTCTGGTCTTTGGCCATCTTTATGTAACCACTTATGCCCCATGCTTAGCTCCAGCTGTTCTTCACCAACCAGTACTTATGGTTGTCTAATTCTGCTTTTTCATATCCATAGCCCACCACCAGAACACCACAATCCACATCTTCACTGCAGCAGTTTGGCTCAAAATAAATGTCGTCTTTATAGAACTAGAAGGAAAGACTCCATGGCCTGTATCGGTACCAACAGAGATGGGTGCCACAGTTGCTACTGCCTTCATCAGGGCCTTCTCCTCCTTAGAGACGTTCACGAAGCTGGTGTCATTAGCAACAGAATACTCAGGCCTGTACTTGCAGGATTCATCCTTTGCATCATATGGATAGGATTCCTCAGAGTCCAGCCCTCCATTTTCCTTAATATACTGGAAGGCATAGTCCGTTAGGCCACATTGCCTTGAGGCCAAGAGCAGTCCACCAGGTTCTGCTCACCCCCTGAGATAAGTCTGCCAGTTTTCTGGAACATCTGTCCTTCAAGGGCACCAGTTGCACTAAAAGCCCAACAAGAACACTGACCCTGATTCTTCACAGGAGTCACACAGCCTTTCTCTCTCCAGTCCACAGACCTCGAGACCTCAAGAAGTGAAGGCTCTTGGAACACTTCCTCTTCTGTGCTTCTGGTTTCAAGAGCCATTTATCACCTGCCTGAATTCTTCAACAGTTATGTCTTCAAGGCGTTCATGGCCCTGGTGAAGTCAAGGCTGCTCATCTCCATCCTTCTTCATTCATGCCGTATGGCCTGCTGTGTTTTGCCTTCCACTGATACCAGTGTGCATCTATCCTGCCATCCGATGTTGAAGCAGCTGAGGTTATTCCCACACAAAAGGCAACCAGGATGAGTATAAGATTCATGTTTCAAAAACCCGCTCGCAGCTGCACACGCGCACTCTGCGGACACGGGTCCAGGCTGCTGAGGTTGGCCCTTCTGGCCTGTTTATACATTAAAAAGTACACTTAATACAAATTAAGTGATAGTTCCTATTAGTTGACTCTTACTCTCACTTTAAGATAACAGATTTATCCCACCCCAATTTGATACTCCCATGAGAGCTGTGAATATCATTTTGGAAAAAGTTATTCCCAATTACTAATGTCTCTCTTCTTCCTGAGTCTCTCCCATTAACCATAACTTCTCAGAGATTTTTTTTTAGTGAATACATCAGAGCCTGTGTAAGTTGACCACCCAAAGGACTGGAACGAATTGCTCAACATACATGTCCAATCTAGGAAAATTAGGCCCTAAGAGGGAGGAGGTCAGTGTAGGGAGGTTCTACTATATTTGTATTTACAAAGTTTTAGCACTCTGAAATTCCCCCTTTGCTCCCAAACACTTTTTGTGCCTTATAACTTTATTTATTGTTGTGACAACTTTGTATCATATCAGGTAATTACGATTAGTCCATTTTAGCACTGAGAAAACTGAGACCCAAAAAGGTAAAGTTATTTGCCAAAGTCTATGTAGTTAGTTTCAAAATTAAAATTACAGCCAAGTAATTAAGTAGATAGACTGAGTTTACTCTTAATAATTCATATGACCTCTAATTATAAAAGTTAATAGCCTAATGGGATAGTCAGCACTTGCCCTTTCAAAATCATAAGACTATGAAAGCCGATGAGAAGACAAAAGATTCCACTCCAATAGCTTAGACAAATTATCATTTAATATGTTCTCTTTTTGAATAAGTCAGTTTGTTTTTTTTTATAGCATTTCTCTTCCTGATAGTATCCAATTCACAAATGACGGTTTTTTAAAAACATGCTAAAAATCCCAAATAATTCTATGACCTTAAACAGTGATGCAGATTGTTTAAATATGGAATTGGTAATTTACTGACATTCAACTCTTCTTGTCTGATACATTTTCTTTTTTTCTTTTTTTCTTTTTTTTTTTTTTTTGAGACAGAGTCTTACCATGTCGCCCTTGGTTGAGTGCTGTGGCATCATAGCTCACAACAATCTCAAACTTTTGGCCTCAAGTGATTCTCTTGCCTCAGCCTCTCAAACAGCTGGGACTACAGGCACCCGCCACAACTCCTGGCTATTTTTTATTGTTGTTATTGGTTAGCTGGCCTGGGCTGGGCTTAAACCTGCCACCATTGGCATATGTGGCTGGCACCATAACCACTGTGCTTTGGGCGCTGAGCCTTCATTCTGATATTTTTAGATTAGTTACAAATAGTTAATTGATTAATTAAAATTAATGCTTGTCAACTAACCTATTATGCACCTTGGTAATAAATGTACTTGGCATTTGCTGTCTAAGTATAGATTATAACAAATTTCTAACAAAACAATTTTTAACCTAGAATTTTGTATCCTACTAATAAAAGCTTCAAAATTGATGGAGAAATCAAATCTTTTGTGGATATACAAGCTTACTGACTATACCTATTTGTAATCCATGTATTCTTTAAATAAACTTTATTTTTAGAATAATTTCTGGCTTATGGAAAAATTGCGACAATCGTACAGACAGTCCCCATATATCCTACACCCAGTTTCCCTTATAACATTTTATATTAGTATGACATGCAATTTACTGAAGTCCATACTTTATTCAGTTTCCCCTAGTTTTAACCTAAGGTCCTTTTTTCTGTTCCAGAGTGCTATCCAAGATTACTTTTAGTCATTATGTCTCTTTAGGCTTTTCTTAGCTGTGGCACTTTCTCAGACTTCCATGGTTTTGATGACCTTGACAGTTTTAGGGAGTACTGGTCAGTGATTTATAGAATGTTTCTCTACTGGTATTTTCCTCACATTTTTTCCCTCATAATTAGACTGGACTTACGGGTTTGGGGCAGGAAGATCACAGAGGTAAAGCACAATTTTCATCACATCATATCAAAAGTATGTGGTATCAGAATGACATTCCTGTTATCCTTGATGGCCTAACTGAGGTAGCATTTGTCAGATTTTTTTCCCCTCTTTCCGCAGAGCTCTGTGGAAAGAAGTCACTATTTGTAGCCCACACTTAGGGAGGGTCAAACCATTTACCTTTTATATATAAATATAATGGAATTTATAATTTTGAAAGCATGCACTATTTTAATAAATCATCAAAGTTCTGGTTACTTTCAGCATCCTAAAACTTTATGCATTTAAGATCCTGTTCTTGGAATCCTTGTAAGGGCAGGCTCTGTGTGATACCATTGGAGACACAACCTACAGCTTTTTAGATTATTTTCTGAAGAGATTTAATCAGCTGCTATGTTGGACACAACAAATGCAAAGCTGAGACTTCATCTTTGCCCTCACGATGTTTGCATTCCCATCCTAAAGATTCCACATCCTAAAAGTCAATACCATCCTCATTTCTCTTACTATGATATTTGGAGTATTGGTGAATACAAACATCTTTTAAAACTATCCTTGGCCAGGTATGGTGGCACACCCCTGTTGTCCTAGCCAGTTGGGAAGCAGGAGGATCGCTTGAGCCTAGGAACTCAGGGCTGCAGTGAGCTATGACTGTGCCACTGTACTCCAGCTGGGTGACAAAGCAAATCTCTATCTCAAAAAAAACAAAAAGAAAAACTAACTATCCTTATGTTCTAATATAGTAAAACCTCCATAGTTGACCACCTCCCTACATTGACCACCTCCTTAAATGGACCTAATTTTCAAGATAGGACATACACCACATGTACATATCAGGAAAGTAGGCCTAGTTCCTTATGTTGATCACCTCAGTATGTTGACAGGTTTGTTACAGCCCTTTGGATGGCCAACTTAGAAATGGCCTACTATGTATAGCACAGTGCATTATTACTGGGGAAAAGAATAAACATTCTTCCTTCTCTTTCTTAAAAACATATATTTTTTCCTGATTCAGGAAAATATGGATATAATTGCTTGGAGTTGGAATTTCCCTGAATATTTTCCAATAAATGAATTGGACATATATATAATATTCTGTACAATCTCCTACTTTTGTCCTGTTCCTCTACCATTATTAAAAGGACAACATCCACATGCCAGGTGTACCCTAATTGTCTTTCATCAGGTAAGGTGTCTTTGGTTATAAGTTACCAAAATCCATCAGCTAAATTGGCTTAAATAATTGAAGTTTATTAAGTTAGGAAATCCTGAGGTATTCAGTAAATAGGTTTAGAGTTGATGCAGCTACTCGCCAGCACCATCATGGATCCAGCTTCCTCTGTCTCCCCACTCTACCAGTGCCAGTGTCCTGGCTTCCTGCTCAGATGGGTGGAACAGTTCCAGGCATCGTATACAGACAAAGAAATGTCCAGAGGCAAAAAGGGACTACATCCTATCAGAGGGAGGCCTTCACCTATCCTCTTCAGGGATAAGAACCAGGTCACTGGGGTTGGGGGCCTAAGGAAACCACACATGAACCCTTTCCCCTCCTCCTCCTCCCCTCCACCTCTTCCCCTCCTCCTCCTCCCTCCTCCTCCTCCCCTCCTGAGACAAAGACACAAAGGATCTGCTTTACTCCACCCCAGAGTTCATGCCACAGGACCCTATCTTTTTAGGCAAACTGTGGAATTTGCCCACCCTCTATGGCCCCATATAAAAGGGGTACCTAACTGCCCCTGGGCACAGACACCAGCTTTGCACTACCCTTTTTGTGGGTCACCCTCCCTTTTCAATACACCTGGCCTGAACATCTCTGCTTCAGTCTCATCTCTGGGCATCGCCTGGACCACGTGCTCAGAAGCCAATCCTGGCAAAGGAATAGGAAAATCATAATTGACTCAGGCCAATTAGGATTGACCCCTGAGCTGGGGATTACACAAGAATCACATGCAGCACAGATGAATAGCTGAGCAAAAGTGGGGTCCTGTTAAGGGAAAATAATGGGCAACTGGGTCTTGGTTTATAGAAAACCAAGACCTGCTATATTCTCTTCATAGTATTTCCTGGCAGGTTTGGCAGACCTGAAAGACATTATAGGGTATCACTATTACCCTGGAGCATACAAAAACACATTTTAAAAAAATAAAACATTGATTTAACCCTGCTTTTATAGCTCATATTGTTTGCCTGTGAAGTTAATATTTTCTGTCTTTTCTTAGTGATATTTTCAAAGTCACGATTTTCTCCAGGGTAACAGCTCTCTGTTTTCCTTGATACATATTGGCAGCTCAGTTTTATTATAGTTCTCATTTTCTAAGCCTGATTCTAAATAGGGATTATTTTAGGCACAGGCCTCTTTTCTCATGCCTTCTTGGTATTTGGTCTATTATAATTTTAATACTTATTGGAAGGAATTAAAAATTCCACTAGCTGTTGGCCTATAGCAAATCCTGAGGATGACTATCTTAAATTTATAATCAACTTTAGTCTGTTCATTGAAAATTAGACTTCCAATCTTCTGATGTGGGGAGAGAAACAATCTGCTGTTTCCTGTGTCCTGCCCGAACTACTGTTCCACCAGCTTCTTCCTAGCATTTCTCTATTTATAATGGATTTTTATCCCTTATTAGTTAATTCTTTTTGTATTTAATGGAATATTCCTCATCTTCTAAAATGTATCCCATGTGCGCCAGTTAGGGATATGAGGATGAGAGGTTCATATAAAGAACATTAACATCACTTGTACATACCATTTAAGCATTGTTAGTATATTACATCCCAAGCCTAGCCTAATTTGTGCTATTATAGGAGGCAAATATGTGTATGGTGAGAAAAGTGCCAAGATTAGGATCATAAGAGCCTAGTTTGAACATCAGCAACTTACTCGTTTTATGGCCTTATGAGGGAGGGAATATTTAATTTATGTTGGCCATAGCCCTTTTATAGTAAGGAAAGGCTATGAATATTCATATCAAGGATTTTTGAGATTAAATGTGATAATTGATATAAAAGTGCATTGTGAGAAATGGGAGGCCTTATAGGGTACCACTGTTACCATAGAGCATACAAAAACATGTTTTTTAAAAATAAAACCATTAGTCAATACAGAGCGGGGAAAGCTGAATTAATAGATAGGTTTATTCGGACAAAATCTGCAAGTGGGTGATGTCCATGCCCAGCTTATATCCCTGACCCCACCCTGGAGGTCATCTGTGTTTAGTCCAATGGCTTCTTACCTTAGGCATCTCTCTTCATGAGGGCTCCCAGAAGTCAATTACCAGAGGGGGAAACTTCAACCAGTGATGGGCAGATGATGATGGGGATATATCTGCCTCTCATTTCTTCTCTCTTGTTGGGACAATTTCAGACAAGTCCCACACAGTCTTGCAGAGGGTCCACAGTGGAGCTGAACCCCCACTGTACATGTCTACTGCACCATCCTGGGCCCTGTCTCCTCCATTTCCTGTTTCATTTCCCTTCTCCCTGATGATGCTTCCTGGAATCACCTCTGTGAAAGAAAAAAACAAACCCAGCTCTCCCACTATACTCTCACAACCCGCCTCTGATAACAGATGTGTGTGGATTTTTCCCCAACAGCAAACAAGCAATCGGTTCTGCAGTGGTTAACAGTGGGGTGTCCTCCAACTCATTCCTGACACTACATCAGATCCCACAGGGGGCTCAGTCGCACCTGACTGTCCCCTACTTGTGCTATTCCAGAAGCACAACGCCACTCCCAAGCCCCAGGTTATTTTTAACTGTGCTTCTAATCAACCAGCTCCTCCTTGAGTTTGATTAATTTTCTAGAGCAGCTCACAGAACTCAAGGAGACACTTAACTTATGTTTACCGGTTTGTTATAAAGAGTATTACAAAGGATACAGATAAGAAATACACGGAGCAAGGCATGTGAGAGGGGCTGCAGAGCTCCCGTGTCCTCTCAGGGTGCACCACCCTCCAGGAACCTCTGCATCTTCAGCTATCCAAAAGCTCTCCACACCCTGTCCTCGGGGGCCTTTTATGGAGGCTCTGCTGGGCAAGCATGACAACCATGCAGTGATGTGACTGTATAAAAGGGGTGAGATCGAATACTAACATACTGAGTGGGGAAACCCAGGAAGGTGGCCTGTTCAGATCCTTCTTGGCCTCTATGTACACCTTTCCTTTCTCCAGGGTAAGGGGCAGGACCCCTTCCTAGGTGGAGGTCCTATGCCCTACCATCAGGCAAGATAAGTCAGAGAAGGTTTTATGGACAGCTCCAAAGACAGAAATGTGGGGGAAGATTTCTGTTCTGGGAAGAGAAAGTAGTGGGTGAAAGGAGGGTAGGAGGGTAGAGAAAGAAGCTATTTCTGAGGCCCGAAGTGTCCTGACAACATCATTACAAAAGACTATCTTTCACCTTTATCACTCCGAAGCTGTTCTGAAGCAGTTTCAAGAACTAAGGGAAATACTTTACCAAAAGATATACTTGTTGCTTTTAGTCACTTAGGAAATAACTAGGGTTATGGGAGTTATGAGCCAGGAACCATGGACAAAAGCCAATACGTGTACCTCATAATATCACAACCTCCCAAATAAATTGCTTGCACCCCAATCCTTGTCTCAGAATCTGCTTTTTGGTGAAAGCTAACGACAGACATTTTTCATTTTTTAAGCTCAGTTATTTTTATAGGTCTGATGGTTCCCACTTTATTTGAGCGTTAGCTTTCAATTGTTCTTTTTATAGAGGGAACATGAGAAATTGGAGAGTAGAATGGGAAGAAGGAAGAGGAAAAGAGGTGGGGAATTGAAAGCTCAGCTCCTCTCCTTAAGTGAATAACATTTTTTGAGAAAGGAAGTAGCACTTTTTAAGTGCGAATAAAACCAGGTCATGAGGCAGAGGTGAGAGGGAACAGTGTAAACCATTAGATGGAAGATAATGTCGTCATTGCTCTGACCCCAATATTCCTTTTTGGACAGAATTTTTCTATATCTGGACTCTTCTTCACATTATTGCCTCTTCTGGCCCCACACTTCATACTTTCTGAATTCCTCTTTCTTACCCACATTTCTTATCCCCAAGGAGACACAATAAAATCTTTAAATGAGAAAAGGGAAGCTACAAGCAGGCCTGTGCAGAATGCACTGCCTTGTCTCTAAGTTCTGAACTTGGACGGGTGCCTGGAGACCAAGCCACGTCTACCAATGCCAGGGACAAGCCTGGACCTGAAAGGAGCCAGTGGGGTTGGGGGAAGTGGTTGGTGAAGAGGTAAGGGAAACAAAGGGACAGCCAAACATTTATCCACAGGGCTGCCCCTCCCAGGCCAAATCTTAGCCTACACTGACAATAATACTAATAATATTCTCAAGCATTATCCTTTTTCTTTTTTTTCTAGTCCTTTAGAGTATCGCAAAGTACTACTTCCAAAAATCTGCAAATCTTACAAGTTTTATAGCTTAAGAGAACTCCAGGGGCAGAGAGCAAATGTCTGAGAGATGAGGCAGTAAAGACAGCAGGTGGAGGAGACGGTTTTCAAACCGTGGACCCAGAATACATAGTAGGGACCCCTTTTTCCCCTGAAACCCAAGGCCACCACCTCAAAGGCATGAATTTTTGATCTATAGTATGAAGAGTTCTTCTCAAATGACACAAGAGTTGCTTTGAGGAGAGATGTAATCAGACTGGCTAAAATACAAATAAGAATCATGCCAAAGTATACAGTAAGGGAAGAACTCACTGTGAAAAAGAAACCCAGAAAAGTCACCACCTTGCTACTTCAACCATTGCTCCCTGGAGCCTAAGAGGGATGGCAGATGGACCAAAAATTCACAAAAGAACAGAGGAACCTATATTATTTCTCATCTAGACATTTTAGTATCTTCTCTGTGAAACACACCAGATAGTACCCTGAAAGGCAGAGCAACATTGTTTCTTTTGGCCACCAGAATTTGGGGCCAGGAGCAAGAGATTGGCCAGCTAACAAAAATACAACTGACAGAACATCACCAGCTTGCTAAGATCTTTCTGATTCAGCCGGCACCAGCTTTATGAAATGCATGTGGATTGTCTCGAGAGACCAAAGTTGTCTGGCTGAGAATAGATAGGGCTTGTCATTAGGGTTCCCAGCCAGGCAGCGAGGGACACACTTAATTAAAGGAGCCCAGGAGCCCACCGACTGGTGTGTGGGGTGGCTCTTGTGGTGAAGCAGCTGCACCATGCTCTCCCATCCCACCTCTGCCTTTTGCTGCAGCTGTAGGGACTTGCCCATGCACAGAGTCCCACTGCTGGTACCCCCTGCATCTCTCTGACTTTCTTTCTCAAGCCTTTCTCTGAAGCAGGGAGAGCTTATTATACAGGTGGTACAGGGCAAGCCCAAAGTATAGGGAAGAAATGCTCTCCTGCTGTCCAGGAGAATCCTCACCCAACAGGGTGTGGAAATCAGGGATACGTCCTGCAGCCCGCCATGCTTTGTAGGACAATTCCCCTGTATTCCACATGGCTCCTCCAAGGATTCCCAGAAGTCCTGAGCCCAGTTGCCCACAGTGGTACTCAGCTCAGTAACACATCCATTTTGACTTTTCCACCTGCCTTCCCACCTTGGAGTCATCTTGCAAAACCCGAACTCCAGTCGTTACCCCAGGCTCTGCTTTTAGGTAGACAGTAACACTGGATGAACTCTGAGAAAGCAGACCCTCAGGACAGTATTCTGGAAATGGTTTGTTCACCAGTCAGGCGGAAACAAGAACTCCACTGCTGGTGGCAATTGTGGTGTTGATAACCTCTGGCATAATTATCAAACTCTCACCTGCAGTGGACAGGATGCAAGGGAAGGCGGAGCTTTGCTTATATATTAATAATATCTCTAATCTTGGAAAGAAAAGGGGCAATGGCGATTTTAAGAGTAGTGACTGGTTTTTGTGAACTATCTTAAAAGCTCAAGGAATACTTTAAAGACAAAGACAAGTTCAGTTCAGCCAACTATCAACTCACGGCATTCTAAGAAAGTCAGAAATCCTCCTTGACAGCAAGTAAAGAGACCCTGCAGCAAAACAGAGGTCTGTACTGAAACTCAGGCTCAGAATTTAATGTTGGGGTGGCAACAGAGACTGGACGGCAGTTCTCGGATATTAAAGGTCTATGCTAAAGTCACAGCTCTGATAGAGAAAGAAAGGGACCCTGGGGCTTGGGGTGTAGACATCTCTGAGAACATGGACGAGGACCTCACCTGCATGCCGTCGCTGTGGAAGCCTATCTCCATCCCCTTGCTAGAGGACAGCAGCCTTCCCTTACCTAGAGAGGATGAAAACCTCCCAAACTTGAACGTCCTGCAAAATGATGCTCATCCTCCTTGGGCTACCTTCTTCTGGCTTCCCTAAATCCTTGCAGACTGATGCTTGTTGAGTTCTAGCGTATCATACAGTCTCTGCTGTGGGAAGAAATAACTTACTGAAGGAATTACAGAACAGTTCTGACAAGAAAGATCTATGGGACTAAACTGGAAGGTGGAAGGGGTTTGTGGATATAAGCTAGTGTAGGCTGGCATTCCAGAGGACTCAAATGGGAAAAGGACCCGGACTTAGCCCCTCCCCTGCTCCTCCCCTGCTCTGCAGGCCTAGGGGGGAGGGGAGTCAGAATCTTCAACAGACTAGATGAGAGCAAGTCTGGGAAACATCTACATAGAAATCAACCTCATAGTGGAGACAGGATAGCAACAAGGTTAGAAAGCAGCTGATGAATACCCCAAACCACAGCTACCCAACCTGCGGGCTGTAACTTTTCCTCATTAAAACTCTGCCATAGTGTCCTTTAATCTGTAGTTTAGTGCTCCACTGTCCTTCACCCTGATAGCTTTCTTTCTTGAACAAAAGAGTGCCTGTTTAGTTGAAACAGGAGACTGACACCTTCTCACTTTTTTACTTTGTATATGCACACCCCCCAAGCCCCAATAAAAAGGCCTTGAGAATTTAGCTCCAGGCAGCACCTATCTCCCTTGTTAAAGACTGATATGGTGTCAGGTCTCTGGGTCATGAAAAAGAAACTGTGTGTGTGAATTTATTGCACCTTCCATCCCTTTGTCTGGGTAGATAAGTCTCTGCTTGGGGAACTCCCAGTCCACCATGCAGTAGCTCTGTCCCATCTGGGCTGCTGTTACAGTGTTAATTGGATGGGGTGGTGGGATATAAGGCTGAGTAGGGGAGTGTTTAATGTTTTGAATATTCTCTTATGACTCAAGGTTTAGAATCCTGTCCTAACACACTGCAAAGATGGTGCCTTGAAACTTGGACATGACAATGATGGTGAGATGCCAGGACTGTCTTCAAGTATTAGGAAACCAGCCAGAAGTCTCAAGGAGGTGGGCATAATAGAATGAGGTTCTTAGGTGAGACCCATTGCCTGACTATGTTTCCCACAATACGCCATTCAGTAGGACAATAAGATATGCATTAGCAGTTGTTAAAAGGCCACAGTTCTCTGTGAATCGGGTTCACAGAAGAAAATGCTGCCATAGAATTGTGCTTCCTGGGGCCAAATGAGAATGAATTCCATGAATTTAGAGTCCAGGCCACTGCATATAAACATCAAAGGCCAGACAGGCATAATTAGTTTGATGGGCAACAAGACTAGAGGAGTAACCAGGGTGCTGGGCCCCGAGGGATTTGGGGGTAATGGCTAACAGATGTTTGCATTCCTAGGGAAGACATAGACAGGCAGCCTACAGAAGTATTACTTGACTTCAACAATCAGAAACAAATCAAAAACAGGTGAGCAGCAGGCTAGGCCTGGCAACCACAACAGAAAAGCGTAATCCTGTTGAGTTTCTGAACCAGTTATCAGACCCGGGGCCCAATGACTGAAGGGGAAGCCTGATGCCCTTGAGGAAAGACCCTACAACCCCATCATAAATATATGATTAGTTCTGTCCCCAAAGAGACCTATGACTATTTAAGCAGACTTTTCAAGGGTTATTAGATATGGGATCTAAGGTGAGACTTATAACATGACCCCATTAATAAAGTAGGGGCTTAATGAGGCCAAAGGATAAACGAAATCCTGGCACAAACTACCTCCAATGGGTTTACAGACCATCTTGTGGTCGTTGCCCCCAGCCCTGAGTGCATAAATGGATGGATATTATTAGTTATTGAATTTCATATTCCTAATACTTAGAGATACTGTACAAGTTTGGTCTCTTTCAATTTGGAGGCCAGCAGATACGACATGGGAGATACTGCTCCAACCCATTTAATGGGTGGCTCAGAAATTTGACTGTTTCAAGTGGGACCTAAAGCAAGAGAAGATTCTGCAGTAGGTTCAGGCAATGGTGCAAGCTTCCTTATTGCTGGACTATATGATACAACAGATTCAATGGTACCAGAGGTATCCAGCAGAGGAGTGGCAGCTCAGAGCCCTAGGATTCTGAGCCAAGGCATTCCTCGCGCTACAGAGAACTCACTGAAAAGTAGTTTCTGATACACTACAGGGTCCTGTGAGAGACTTAGTGCCTGACCAGGGAATATAATTAATTGCAATCAGAGATGCCCACTTCGAACTGTGTATTGTCCAATCCTCTCAGTTCCAGCTGTAATCATCATATGATGTAAATGATCCATATAGGATTAGGCCTGAGCAAGCAAGTCCAGAGGGCCCAAGCAAGTATCACAAACAGATGACCAGGTTCCCAAGTCAACAACCCGTGTTGTGCCACTGCTTCTCCATCAGTCCACACCTATGGCCTCAGAAGACCTCTCTGTGACCAAAATTATCTAAGCCTGTTTGTTTGTTTGTTTAAATATCCTTTTTAAAGTTTTATTACTGAATTAATGTAAGGTACTTTTAAAACTTAGGAACTATACTCAAGTAAAAATAAAAACTACTCACAGTCTCTCAACCATATATAACTCTATACATATTATGGTGTTTATCTACCTATTTTTTTTTTATGCACACATAAACATACATAGAGAGGGGATCCTTTTAACTCTAGTGTTTGTGATTTTTTTTTAAGACAGAGACTCACTCTAAGCCTGTTTATTTGTTCGTTTGTTTGTTTAATTTTACTTATTTATTTGAGGTAAGATCTTGCTCTGTCACCCTGGTGTAGAATGCAGTGGCATTATCATAGCTCACTACAACCTCAAATTCCTGGGCTCAAGCGATCCTCCTGCCTTAGCTTCCCACAGTGCTCAATTATAGGCATGAGCCACCATGCCCACAGGCCTGCTTTAAACATGGACTGACTCAGTATGTTGGTTTAAGCAAAAGTGGCCTGCTGGTACACTATACTCCATTCATAGAGAGCCCCTAAAAGAAGTGGTAAGAAAAAATCCTCACAGTAGACACAGATTTGGACAGTACACTTGATATATGAAGAAAGGATGAGCCTGATGTGAGGATGTATATATTCTCCTGTGCAGTGGAGATCTAATTGGCCAACTGCTAGAATGAGCAAGATTATAATACTGAGTATAAAGAGTTGAGAGTTGTGTGGATCAGCAGTGGGGTTGCTGAGGTCTGCAGGCCTTCAGTCTCAGTTGAGCTTGGTTTCTGGGTTCCCTGAAGATAAAGAAAAATAAATAATTTTTAAAAAAGCTGTGCGAATAAAAGCAGAGAATAGAACAGTGGTTACTAGAGGCTGGGCAGGGTAAGGGGACACGGGGTAGTCAGGAGTGGACCACTAAAGTACAGTGAGACAGGGGGAATACAATGTAGTGTTCTATAGCACTGTGGGATGATTATAATTAACAAGTATTTGTTGCATATTGTCAAATAGCTAGAAGAGTGGATTTTGAATGTTCTCCATGCAAATGATAAACATTTGAGGCAAGGGGTATAGTAATTATACATTATATACTTGTAATGAAATATCACACTGTTCCACAGATATGCAGAATTATTATGTGTCAGTTAATAATAGTAGGTCAGCACAGTGGTTCATGCCAGTAATACTAGCACTTTGGGTGGCTAAGGCAGGAAGATTGCTTGACCTCAGGAGTTTGAGACAAGTCTAAGGAAGAGTGAGACCCCATCTCTACTAAAAATGGAAAAATTATCCAGGCATTGTGGTGGGAGCCTATAGTCCCAGCTACTCAGGAGGCTGAGGCAGGAGGATTGCCTGAGCCCAGGAGGTGAGGTTGCAGTGAGCTATGATGACACAATTGCCCTCTAGCTGTGGGATGTAGTGAGATTTTGTCTCAAAAAAGAAAATGTAAAATAATAATAATAAAAAAGCAAAAAAAAAATGATAGTCTTGTAGCTATATTTATGAGAGTATATCTTCATGTCCACTGGAAAGCATTCACACTGAGGAGGCTTAACAAGGTGGACAGGATGCTCCTTGGGTAAATGTCAGCCAGCCTCTATTCCTGGCATTCCAATGCCAGTGCAATGGTTCATGAACATAGCAGCTTTGTTGGCAGGTACAGAAGCCATGCAAGATCCTAATAGTATTGATTTGCTCTCACCAAGCTGACATAGCTACTGCTTCTATAGAAGTTCTCTCTTGTCAGCAGCAAAGACCAATAATGAGTATTCAATAGAGTGCCAACCCTCAAGGACACCAGCCAGATGCTTAGTGGCAAATTGATCGCATCAAATCCCTTATACTCCCTCCCTCCAGAAGTGGGAATGATTCATCCTTACTGGCATTACTTCCTATTCTGGATTTGTTTGTTCTCTTTGCCCAGAGTGTCGCTTCTGGGATTATTATCTGAGAGCTTGCAGAATGCTTTACTTACTGACATGGTATCCTGCATAGCATTACTTTGGACCAAAGGACCCACAGTAAAGGAGGTATGACAAGACTACATGGGCACAAGGCTATGGGACCCACTGTTCTTACCACATACTGTGTTACAGATGAGTTGCTGGTCTGAAAGAATGTTAGAATGAACCATTAACGGGCTCAGTTAGCTAGGGAACATCATTCTGTATAAGTTGAGAGTTGTCCTATAGGATGCGGTATATGCCTTGAGCCAATGAGCAATATACATGAGCCTGTGTCTCCAATAGTTAGTATACATGAGTCTGGAAGCCAAGGTGGAGAAATAGAAATGGTGCCTCTTACCATCACGGCAAGTTTGTGCTTCCTATTTCCACATTTTTAGGTTCTGTTAGACTATGTGTCTTCATTCTATCGGGTGTGGTAGGGAGAAAATCATTTCCATTAGGGGAGACATTAAAGATCTCACAGAACCTATAGTTATGACGACTACATGTTCCCTTTGGCTCTTTATGCCAAAGGACTAGTAGAAAAAGGTATTCTTTAATACTGGTAGAGAAATGGATCCTGATTATCATGAGCTCCTTGGTTTCTTGCTAAATAAAAGGAGTATAGAGGGGTATTTCCAGACTCAAAAGATTCACTGGGATTCCCCTTATTCTTTTATGCCTGACAAAAGCACTGAATAATAAATTATAGCAACCTCAGTCTAACACAGGCACGCCAAGCTAAGGCTTGGATTTCTCAAGGATGAAGGCTCAGATCTTCCCACCAAGCTAATAACTTAAATCCACTTACGTCAACTGAATTGCTCATCAAGGGTAAGGAAAATCTAGAATGAACTGCAAAAATCTAGAAAAGACTTGATGAATATCAATTATGGCATTTGGAGCAGTTGCAGCAGGGGACATCTGCTTGCTATACTAACTCTCTTGTCTGACTTCTTTTGAGAATTAGCAGCTCGTTATAACCTTAGAGAGTTGGCGATAGAATGAATTTCATATAGGGCAAAAGTGGATCTGAAAGGTTCAAGGGATACAGACTGTAGGAGATACTTTTGATGTCCCCATGACACTTCTTCGGATTTCAGCTGCAAAGGTGCTGGACAGTTCCTGTGCATACCACAGTCCCCCAGCTGCATCTCTCGGCAGACAGAGTGGCTAAGATGACTGAACAACTAAACAAGGGAGTTAAGTCCCCTCAAAGCCACCCTTAACCAATGAATGAGGGCAGTGAGTGGGTACATGTCAGCCTTTTGCCCTTGGGAAGGAAAATTCTGAGATTTCTGAGTGCACAATTCCTCAGAGAGTCACTATAGGGATTAAGTCCCAAGTGAACAAAATGGCAGCTAACGAAATAATTGTTCAATGGCTTTTCCTTCTCATCTCTTTCAGCATCTTGTGGTTCAAGATCACCTAGCCAGTAAACTACTTGACTGAGTCCCTGCTTTCAGAAGAACCCAATGGATAAACCAGTTGACTGCTGGTTGATCACAATATCTATAAAAAGAGTTGACCTTTTTACTTGTTTATAAAGTAAAAGCTAATAACAGTTTTGGTAGAGAAAGAGGTGTTAACTAAAAATTGGAAATAAACATTTGTTGTGCACTTATCATATATTAAGCATTTTAGAAGGTATTTAATACCATTACTGTTCTGATTGATGACCAAAATGAGTCTTCTAAACTCAGAGAAGGAACAGAAAAAAGAGAAAGCACATAACAAGAAATTGAAAAATGATAGTTGAACTCTTTTATAATGATGTTTACTAGCATATAGCCATCTGGATTAATCATTTATCTAGATAAATCTACCTTATTTAGGCATATCTTGTGTACCATACTTTGGTGAGTGTGTTAGGAAGTGAGGATTGCAGCATGACTGATGCATGGGATAGATCCAAATACATATAACAAAATCCTGCTCTAAAAAATGAAGTAATTCACCACATACCATGTGAAAAATATGAGAAGCCCTCAAAATCACTGTCCTCATTTTACAGTTGAAGAAAAAGAGGTAGCTTAATGCTGTCACCAGACTCTGAATCTCAAGATTCTAATTTCCTTTCCATTATACATGGAGACTCACACCAAGAGAATAGTTGTCATTTGGAAAGTGTTTAACTCAAAGTACTTCTGCATCTGTGAGAAGGTTTACACAAAGCTGTTGAATTTATTGGCTCCATCAGAGTTCACTTGCTTGTACACGTGCATACAGTCTATATTGATTCTGAGTCCCTTATGCTATTAAGCCTTGTAGCATGGCCTTAGATTGAGTCCATTCAATACTGAATCTTCCTAAGAGGCATAACACTGTGGTGCAAAACAAAAGAGAGATCTCAAAAGTAAGTACCTTGGAGATCACCTTGCCAACCACAAGAGGGGCTTTTGTAGATACTAGTATCATTCTCGATTAATGGTCTAACTTGAACTCCATGATTCTTCTAGCTCAAATAAGAAGAAAGAGGATAGAAAAAAGAAGAAGAAAATTTCCCCCTCATCTTCTCTCTTTCAAACTTTATATCCAGATGTCCTCAGTGGCTAACAAATGCCTCAGGTAGGAAATGACTGTCTCACTTCCATGAGGGAAGCACTCAATAAATGCCCATTGATTGATGGAATAGTGTTCTCTGATTGTCTGTTCTCTGGATTGGATTTCCTATAAGTGCCCAGGGTATCTTTCATTGATGAAAGCTGTGTCCACTTTTTAAAAACGTGGTAAACCATATATAATATACAATTTACCACTTTAACCATTTTTAAATGTATAATTCAGTACATAAGTACATTTATATTACTGTACAACCATCACCATCACCCATCTCTAGAACTTTACAATCTTCCCAAAATGAAACTATATGCCCATTAAATAGAAACTCTTCATTTTTTCCTACCTCCAGCCCCTGGCAACCACTATTCTATTTTCTGTATCTGTGAACTTGACCACTCTTGATATTTCATATGTAAGTGAAACAATAAAGAACTTTTCCTTTGGTAACTGGCTTATCTCACTTAGCATAATGCCTTTAATACTCATCCATGTTGTATATACCACATTTTGTTTATCGATTCATCTGTCAGTGAAATGGACCCTGGTTGCTTCTATCTTTTGGCTAAAGTGGAATAATGCTGTTGTGATTAGTGGTGTGCAAATATCTTTTCAAGCCCTCACTTTCAATTCTTTTGTGTATATACCTCGAGGTAGAATTGCTAGATCATATGGCAATTTTCAGTATGGTGGTTTTCTGAGGAACCACCATACTGTTTTCCACCTTGGCTATGCCATTTTACATTCCCACCAGCAGTGTATAAGAGTTCCAATTTCTCTCCATAATACTTGTTATTTTCTGTTTTGTTTTGTTTTTCTGAGAGTAGACACCCTAATGGATGTGAAGTGGTATACCACTGTCTACCACTTTCTTTATGATTAGCAATGTTGAACATCTTTCCTTTGTATCTTCTTTAGAGACATGACCATGGAAGTCCTTTGTCTATTTTTTAATTGGGTTGTTTGATTTTGCTGTTGCATTTTAAGAGTTCTCTATATGTTCTAGATGTTAGTCCCTTACCAGATATATGATCTACACATATTTTCTCACATTTCATGGGCTGCGTTTTACTCTCTTGATAGTGTCCTTCGAAGCATAAAAGGTTTTGATTTTGAAGTCGTATTTACCTATTTTTTTTCCTTTGTTGCCTATTGGTACACTAGCTTTTCAACTCACATCTCAAGAAGTTTAATTCTTAACTTTAAGTGCTACTGCCTGAGGTTAATTTCTGGGGCCTAAAATACATAACAATTTGGGGGGTAAAATATGTAAGTGAACTTTACGTATTTCACCCTGATTCATACGTCAATGGGTCCACTGACAGAAGAATTGATAAACAGGATGTGGTGTATACAACATGGATGATTAATAAAGGCATTATGCTAAGTGAGATAAGCCAGTTACCAAAGGAAAAAAAATTATATTATTTCACTTACAAAAATGTAACATACATATATATATATATATATTTGAGACAGTCTCATTTTGTCACCCTTGGCAGAGTTCCATGGCGTCATAGCTCATAGCAATCTCAAACTCTGGCACCTGAGTGATCATCTTGCTTCAGCCTCTCGAGTAGCTGGGACTACAGGTGCCTGCCACACTGCCCTGATATTTTTAGAGATGGGGTCTCTCTCTCTCTCTTGCTCAGGCTGGTTTTGAACTCGGTGAGCTCAGGCAATCCACATACTTGGGCCTCCCAGAGTGCTAGGATTAAAGGCATGAGCCACTGTGTCTGGCCCAAAGAATGTTATTTTTATAAAATTATAGTAAATTTTATAACTATGTTATTACTTGCTAAGAGAGCCCCAAGAAGTCATGCAAATTTAGTTAGCCTCATATTAATCAGCTTTTGCAGCCACCACCATCATGTTCCTTTCCCCTCTCCCATTATTTCTAACAATTCCAAAAGTATATATAACTCTTAATTAAAATATTAGTAATTGGAAGTATTAGTATAAAGGTATGTCTTGCCAAAGAATACATATATTAAAACCAAGATGCTCCTATAAATAGCTTTTATTTACTAAATCAGAAAGAACCAGGATTTAAAATATCTAATCATAATTCTATCACTAATTGGTTTTGAAAATCTGGCAACTAAACTTTTCTGATTTTCATTATCTATAAAATATGAGGTCTGGACCTAAAGTTCCATTTCAGCTCTAATAGTAATACTTTTTATTTCCAGCTCATTTTTCCATCTGCTTTCAGGGTTTCTTCCTCTGTACTACCTCCACCTTGCTATGCCAAAGTTCTGCTTTGCAATGAGTCCATTTCCTTGTTCCTTGAACCTGATGCTTCCATCCTTTAGTTATGACTGTTCCTCAAAGAGAAGTTCTAGAATGTCACAGATAACCTACCTAAACTGATGTCTCTTTTCACATACCCATGGTTTCTGGCCTCCTCTTGGAAGCAATATTTACTTTCTACTATTGTATTCTAATTGGATTAGTATATTGCCTCACCCATTCTATATCCAATGGAGACGTCCCACAGGCACCTCTTCTACAACAAACTGATCATCTTCCCCAACCTCCCCCTCCTTCCCTATTCCCTGTCTCAGGTGGAGCTCTTGACAGCTCTCTCTTCCTCAGCCTCCATGTCTTGTTTTACCTTATGGATATTTCATAAAATCTCTCTCTTTCTATTCTCATTGCCATATTTTGGGTCAGTGGTTCATTGTCTCTGACCTGAGTTAAGTGCAATAGCTTTATTACTAGTCTCTTTGCAATAAAGTTGCCCCTGAAATCTATTTCCCACAGTTGCAAGAATTATGTAACTAAAATGCAAATCTGGTTATTTCATTTGCTTGCTGAAAGCCCTTCATTGGCTCACAATTGCCTTCAGAACATAGTTCTTTCTGATCTGTTTGTCAAGGTAGATAAGCACCACCACCCCGAGTGTTCTTGGTACCTGCTCTACCTCATGTTCTGACATCCCATTCAAACTTTGCTCTAGCCATACTGTACCACTTGCTGTTCCCCAAACAGGTCGAGTTCTCATCTCATCTCCAGGACTTGTCCCTTGCTACAGAGCTTGTAGTCTACCTTCCTACCTCCTTTATCTGAAAAACTTATCCATCCCCTGGGAATACATTCAAGAATTACCTTTGTGTGTGTGTGAAGACATCTCTAACACCCTGAGGCTAAGCCTTCTTGGAGTTCCTTTCACACGTACCCCACTGTGCAGCACCTTATTCTCTACTTGTCTGTCTTCTCCATGAGATTACTAATTTGTTCAGGACAGAAACTGCTTCTTAGTCATCACCCCAGCCTATGCACCTGGAACACTGGCAGTCAATAAATATTTCTGCATAAATGATCTCATGAGAGAAGCAGGTACTAAATACAGATTTCTTACCTAACTAGTTACCACCCTTTTTTCTCCTATTGTACATCTCCTTTACTAGATTTTTTAAAAAGTGAGAGTCTAGGTGATGGGGTTATGGGTATATAGTACTAGCTGAGCATTCCAAATCTGAAAGTCCAGAATGCTGCAAAATCTGAAGATTTTTGAGTACCAACATGACACTCAAAGGAAATGCTCATTGGAAATCCAAAAAAAAAAAAAAAAAAAAAAGCAGAAGTCTGAACACATTTGGCTCCAAGCCAAATGGATAAGAAATACTCAACCTGTGTATCATTCATTATGTTTCTATTAATGCTTACAATTAAATAGAATTTTATATCCAGGGACATGTTTTATCCCATTGCAGTAGAGTAAAAATGTTAAATTCATGGAATCATAGGTGTCTTTTGAGCATAGACTAGGACTTAGGAAAAGGCTCCTTTAGGGCTTTCTGTAGAGGGATGGCAGAAACTCTTGTGATGGGTGTCAGAGTGAATTATCAGTGTACTGGGTCATAACTTCTGACTCCCAAGTCAGAGCTGGAAGATGATAGTGACTCTGTCTCTTTTCAGAGGAAGCACTTTACAGGTGAACGGGGTTGGTGACTCAGCTGAGGCTACACATTGGTCTCCTTATTTCCACCCCCATTCTCTTTCTACTGTACCATAGTAGACCAAAATAAAATCACCTTCTTTGTCCTAGCAAGACTTGGCTATAGTAATTTAGGGAAACACAGTGAGCCTTTTGAGCATATTTTGGCTTGGCATATAAAGAACATGAAAATTCTAAAATGATTGTAATCAACATGCCTGGAATTTGCTAAAATAACACTAGCTCCTAGTTCTCTTTATTTAATCATTTGTGCTTAAGAGGGAGCAAAATTTGTCATTCCTTTCTGGCCATCTATTCTATTCAGAACCTTGAAATTAGACAACTTCTTTTCTGGATGGTCTGTTAGAGGGGGACTGACTACCTAGCATCTGGGAAAAGAAATTGCCAATTCAGGCATCTTTTCTGGAATTCCAACAGATCTGGAAGCATTTCAGGATGCTATTAAATCTTCTCTTGTTCAGATTTTGTTACATTAAGACACTTTGTTAATTTGACCCTGTTTAATTTGTTAATACTCTCAGATTCACACGATGGCTTGAAGTAGGAGAATTCATTTCTACAAAACTGCATGGAGATCAGTTTTTTTTAAAAAAACAGGTACAATTCTACAATTTTAAATTTTGTATTATCATTTCCCCAAAATGGTTCATTTACTTCAACACAGAATACAAATTAAACAAAATCATTTGACCCGCAGGAGAGGGGTGTTAAGAGAAAATGAGTAGGGACCAACACATTTAGGGAGGTGAAAATGCACAAGGAATGACAATTTTTGGCCCAGCTTCAAATCCCTAAGGACCTGATGTCCTGTTGTATCTTCTCCCCCTTTACTTTCACGCCAACCCTATTATTGATTTCCTGCCAACTAGATTTCATCTATTTGTCTTGGGCTCCATTGGATTGGAGAAAAGTAGGCATGCTGTCCTGTACCCACTGATTGAAGAGATGCGTTCCCCCCACACATACGCACTTGTCACTGATTTAGGGGCAGTCCCCTGGCACACAGTAGGCGGGCCTAAAACAATGCAACAATCTTCCGCGTGAGTTTGGAAGGAAGGGTCAAGACAGGGATTACTCCGCTCGCTAGTGCACTACCCAAGTCTCTGGTGCGGAGGTCAGCTTCGGAATGGAACTGGATGTGAGCTCGTCTGCCTTGTTGGAGAAGAGCCACTTCTTGGGGACCTGTACACACGAGTTTGCACGTGGCAAGGGCGTGTAAACCGCGGCCCCATCGTCTCTGGCAGGATTTTTTGCATACGGCTGCATGCCTGCCACTCAAGCTGGCGGCCGGCCCCTGAACTCCAGAGTCCCGGCCACAGCGGGCAGCCCCGCGCAGCGCCGCCCCGGGGCGCTCTAAGCCGGGCGCCCGGCCGGTCGCGGGCGTGCGGGGCGGCGCGGCGGCGCGGGGCGGGGCTCCACTGCGGGGAAATGACGTCGCCGACCCCGCGCGTTCCGCGGGCAGCGCGCCCCGGTAACGGCGGCTCCCGCGTCCTCCCCATGTCCCCGCCTTCTCCGGCTGCGGCCCGCCCCGTCTCCTCCTCCCTCCGCAGCGTCGGCGGCTGCCGTCTTGCCTGGCCCCGAGTGCCGGCTGCGAGCCGGACCCGCGCTGTTCTCGACGTCCCCGGCCCGCGCGGGCTGAGCTGAGGCGAGAGCGGGCCCGGCCCCGGGGCGCCGACGCTGGACCCCGGGCGTCCGCCCCGCGCCGTTGTCCCCGCGGCCTCTGGCCGGCTGGACCGTCCCGTCGCTGGAAAGGGGTGACCGGGGGGTCGCGGGCGGGCGGGCGCCCGCTGCCGAGGCCGGGGGGCGCCGGGTGTCGGGTCGGGAAGCGGCAGCCCCGGCTCCTGCCTCCCAGACGTCGCTGCTTCGCGGGCCATCCCCAGAGCGTGGGGACAGGTGCCCCGGCCGGGGTCTGTTGGGAAGATGGCGACCCCGGGCATGAGCTGGCAGCACCACTATTACGGCGGGGCAGCCAAATTCGCGCCCTCACCGGCCGCCGCGCAGCTGGCCGGGCACAGCATGGACTACAGCCAGGAGATGCACATGAAAATGAGCAAGAAAATCGCCCAGCTCACCAAGGTAAGGGGCGCAGGGGCGCGGGCCGCGCGGGGCTCACCTGCCGGGCGCGTCCGGCCGCGGGGCGAGTTGAATGGAGCTCGCGGGGAGAAGCAACAGCCGGAGGAGACTTATCTCCCAAACCCTCCAACTTCGGTGGAACGCTGTCTAGTGAATTTAAACTAGGCAGCACAGCCGCACGGCTGGGTTTAAGAGACTTGCACCTCCTTGCCCTTTAGGGGTAAGCCAGCACACAACAAATTGGGGGTTGTTTTCTTTATTCCACAATAACAACTCACTTTGTAGCTCTCCTGCTTCTGCCAACGCTCCGCGAGGCATCACCCTCCAGTACAGTACCGTATTTACCTAATACGACCCGAATCCTCGGAATTAATCAGTATCTTTTCTTGGATACTTAATTAAAAGGAGAATAAACTTTCCCAGGAATGTAAGGGAGTAAAGCATACCTTGCATGCTATTTGGGGGATGTAGTGAGTCATTGCTCATCCTGACAAAATGTCAAACTAGGGCTTATTAGATGAATCACACAGCGAATGCGTTTGGTTACATGTTTCAGTCTATCAAATAATGATTTTCAAAGAGCAAACAGCCTGCAGATTTGGCCACGTGTAGTTTAGGATGCTACCTACGTTAGTGAGCTTTTCTTCTAATTTTAGTCACGTTGATAATGAGAAAGAGTTGGTGTCTGTGAAACAGAAGCAGTTCAGATGCTGTGTATTGCCTTGTTGGGATCTCAGCGGCAGTCTAGCAGTAAAGAGAAGTGATTTGTGATTGCTACAAGTTAGTAGAGGCGGTGTACCTTGAAGTATTTTGAGTCTGCTAACCACTTGCGAGGAGTGTCAGTATGCTAAAGAGAGGTGGGGGTTACTACGAGGTCTGGCTAAATGTTTCAGTCTACAGTCTGACTTAACTCCAGAAATTCTGATTGTGTAATTCCATTACTAGTTGGCACTTTTCAGAGAGTAAGACATCAGACTTGGAACAGAGGGAAGGAGGGAAATGGGAATGAAAAAGGGATGAAAAGAGGTTAGGAAGATTTTAGTAAGAGATGTGATTGAGGGTCAGAAGAAAAATAACGGGAAAAAACTAAAGAGTGAGGGAACAAATGGAAGAGCAAAAGAAGAGGTGCCAAGTGCGTGAGAGTCAAATCCAGCCATTCAGGACCAGGAGGCATTTTGTGAAGTTGCCTTGTTTTCTGTTTTTTTTTTTTTTGTCAGCACCATCTCAGAGGCTGCTGCATGTCCAGGTTTTTCTGTTTCTTCTTGTGACTGAGGGTCCCCAAATTCAGGGAAATGAAGCTCTAAGAAGGAACAATAGTGCTATAGTATCAGAGCATTTACACATTTGGGGCAAAAAGTCAGGCTTCCTGCAATAAATAGTGTTTGATCCTCAGAATACTGATGTTCAGAATGAAGCACATGAATATTTATTCTCCTTTTTTCTAGTGATGCGTCTACACATCCATTGTTCTTATTTCACACTGTATCCTCTAGACCTTGCTGCAAATAATGAAACACTCAATAAATAGGTACTGGGACTGTATACTGTTTAATAAAAGCTGTTTCTCCTCTCTTCAGTAAACTTTTTTCCTTTCTACTTATGCTTTTTCAATTTCCTGTTCTTTTATCTGAAAAAACAGTTGAGCACCACTGGTAGAAGGAGGGAGCATTGAACGGAGGCTGTGGTCACATTCTCCTGTTACACAACCCACCTCACAACTGATGCGACAACAGGATGGCCCCAGGCCAGTGCTCTCGAGCCCCATGAGTGCCACACCTGATCTGTGCCACACTTGATCTTTACCAAGTTTTACTTGAACTCTGATTTCATGTTTGTAGTTACAGTCTCTAATCACTCCACTCCTTCTGCTAAGCACCTCACACATTTCATACCACGTGCCAAGGTTTCTCAACGGCCCCTCTATTAACATTTCGGATGGAATAACTCCTTTGTTGTCAGTGGGCTATTCTGTGGCTTGTGAGATGTTTAGCAGTGTCCCTGGCACTACTCAGTTGGTGCCAGTAGCAACCAGCTGACTCCCTGCTGGATAGGGAAGAAGGGCGGTGAGGAAAGAGCGGCAAACTTTTTCTTGATTAGTGAAGAAGCCAAGTGGTGTTCTGGCCTCAGTGTGCTTGCAGCCGTGGCACGTTCTTTGACTTGTGCATTCTCTACCTCCTGCCTCGATTGCTTGAAGTTTTCACTTCAAGTTCCTGAATTAAGAGCCTACTATGTGCCACATACAATACAATTAGATAGGTATTATAATCCCTATTTTTAAGATTAGGAAAGTGAGGCATAAGATATAGTGACTTACTTAAGTACTAGTGAGTGGTGGAGTGAGAGATTTGACTCAAGACAGTGTGTGTCTTGTATGTGGCTTAACGTAGGCATTTAATTAAGGCTTGCCCTGAAACTTATATCAACAAAGTATAGGCACTAGAAAAATATGGATAATCTATTTTTCAAATGCTGTTTAAATTATTCTGCATTTTATAGCAATATGCAATAGTGGAGTTTTTTGAAGGGTTTCTGCTAAATTATAAAAATATATACAGTAGTAATTTTTCTCTTATTATCAGAATTTAAAGGTTTCACATTTATTCCACATTATTGTAATATAGTACTGAAAATAGAGTGGGCATGTTCAGAGAGGAGGCTGACTATGAAAAGACAGGCATGAAATTAATCTACTTTATAATTTTGTACATAGTAAAGCTCAGTGTATTTTTAACAAAAAGGGAGGCCTGGGTGTATGTATGTTTGTTCAGATCATATTTCCTAAGAGCCTAAGATAGCAGCCTCCTCTAGTAAGGAGAATAGCCTAAGTCTTAAGCACCTTTTATGTAAGAGGGACTTTGCTGAATGTTAGAGCTACAGCAGAGAGCAAGACACAGTCTGCCTTGTAAAGGGAGGCTAGCATATTTAGGTCACTCATGTCAAGTTTTAAGAATTAATGTTCCATTCTTGAGCTATGTTGTGACACATTTCTGGAAATGTTAATGGCTGAACCATCTCAGAAGAGGCAGAGAAGCTGGATGAATTCAGTTATATTTTATAAGACCACACTTGTGCACTTCTCTACCCTCCAGTGTGTTCACGCTTTAGTGCATTAGGTTGAAAAGCAGGCTTTGTGGTATGTAATTATAAACAGCTTTGTTTTTGTCACTTTCAGTTTATCCCCCCCCCCCCGCCCCCTTTTGACCTTTTTAGTTTACTTTGTGATGCTGGTTCATCCTCCGCCCTGGATAAATTCAACTTTTCTGGTTGCTCTTAGATAATAATACAAGTCATTCGTCAGGGACTAAGATGCAAAATCTCACTTTGATTATTAAATCGTCCAGGGCCACCAAGTAAAAGCAAAAACTGCAGACAAATCTGAAATAAAGGTGAAGCTTCTCTTTTCGTAATCACTCTCACTCTGCCTGTTGGAAAGGGAAGACCAGTAACTGGGGAAGGGGGTTTCACTGGCTTTTCTCTTCCCATCCAACCTTTCTCTTCTTTCCCTTTGTCCTGCCAGGACTGGTTTCTGACCCCTCCAGTGTTGGACAGGGAACAGAAGAAAGAGTAGCAGCAAACGTTTACTTGGTTAACGAAGAAGCTATATGTTTAAAGCTCATTCTTTCCCTTGACAATGAGAATTGTCCTTCCTCAGCCTCTGGGGGCTAGCAGTACCTCCATCTTTATTTTACTGAGGTTTGTGCAAACTCTAGATAACCCTCTGAGAAGGACCCATGTGACCCCACCCATCTTGCCCTCTCTCCTGTAGGGCCCACATCTGGTCCACCCGGAGCATTCATTCTTTGTGCAGACTCTGATAGTGGTTGTAGTTCAGCCATCTCTCTGGTTCTCACGTGCCTCTTCCTCCAGCTTTTCATCCTTTTGATTTTCTGGGATTAATCAGGTTCCAGGTCAATATGTTCTTCAAGTGGTCTCTGGAAGCCTTTTCCTTAGGCTTTATGTGTGGGGCAAGTACCCTCCTCCTGTGAAGGGACAGGCCCTTGTTACCATAGCTTTCCACAAGGAAATTTCCAAAGCCTGCCTCTGTGATCTCCTCGATGACCCTTCTCACTAGTGGTGGAGGTAGGAGTGGCACCTGCTTTGGGATGTCACTTCTACTATAAGATAGAGAATGAGCTTCTGAAAAGGAGAAAGTAGTTTGGATTCTCTGTGCTTATCATCACGTTGTCTTTTAATACCCAGTTGATAGATAGCCTTTCTACCTAAAACTTCCCTGACCAACTAGCCCTTCTTGGGCTCTACTTTTTCTAAATTAACATTTATTGTCTGTACTTCTTGTTGACACTTAATAACAAATTTGCAATACTGTTTATGTACCTTGTTTCTTTTCTTTTTTGTGAGTGGTGGTTATAGGGTTTCACTCTGTTGCCTGGGTAGAGTACAGTGGTGTCATCACAGCTCACAGCAACCTCAAACTCCTGGGCTCAAGTGATCCTTCTGCCTCAAACTCCTGAGTAGTTGGGCCTATAAGCACACACCACCATGCCAGTTTAATATTTCTGTTTTTTGTAGAGATGGCATCTCACTGTGTTGCTTGGGCTGGTTTTGACCTCTTGGGCTCAAAGAATCTTCCTGCCTCAGCCTCCAAAAGGGCTAACATTATAGGAGTGAATCACCCCACCTGGCCTCAGTATAACTTTGTTTCTTAATGTGTTTGGAAGTTTCTCAGCTGTAGGGACTGTAGCTTATATTTCATGTAACCTTAATTTGAATGCTTTGCACATACTATAAAAGTTTAGTAAATATTTATGAAAATAGATGGTTTTGATGTGTACCAAGTGATTTTGTGACGTAGTAGTGAAAATAAGTATTTTTGAAGAATTGTGTCTTCTACTTTTCTGGATTGATAATCATTTCACCTAAGTTAAATTATTCTTAAATATTAAGATATTTTTTGGCTGTTCTGAACTGCTTCAAGAATATATATTTTCCTAATATACTTGTATTTTTGATGCTAAAGCTCTTTGTCTAAAATATAAAGTTCTTTTGTCCTTTCAAAATGTAGGTAATTAATACACTGGTTTCTTAGCAAGTGTAAAAAAGTCTTATGATAAACCATTTAGTACTAACTCTGCTTTTCCTATATTCAAAACCAGAATGTATTTATATAATAACAAAACCAGTGAAATTTTCAAACAATTGTATTTTCTCTACATCAAATAAAACCAATATTTTACTGGTTGGTTGGTTTGAATTACCTTGATACTGTTTCATGATAATATTCAGTTTTGTTAATGACTTGGGTGTTGTTTTTTTTTAAGAGATAGAGCCTCATTTTATTGCCCTTGGTAGAGTGCCGTGGCATCACAGCTCTCAGAAACCTCAAACTCCCCAGGTGTCCTCAAACTATGGCCCATAGGCCACATGTGGCCCACCTAGGACATTTATCCAGCCCACCCGGTGTTTTTGCTGCTGCTGCCTGTCCTGCTTAGCAGCTGACTTGTCCTGGGGCCTGCAATCCAGCCCTCCAGCGGTCTGAGGGACAGTGAACTGGCCCCCTGTTTAAAAAGTTTGAGGACCCCTGAGGCGATTCTCTTGCCTCAGCCTCCTGAGTATCTGGGACTACAACGCCTGGCTATTTTTTGGTTGCAGTTTGGCCGGGGCCGGGTTTGAACCTGTCACCCTCAGTATATGGGGCCTGCGCCCTACCCAGTGAGCCACAGGCACTACCCATGACTTGGGTTTTTGAACTGGAATTGTCAATAGCTTCATAAAACATACCGGTTGGCTGAATTTCAGCTTAGCACTAGTATATGCCAAATGCAACATCTTTTTTCTCCGTTGCTACATTGCAGCTTTGCCATGTTCTTCTTATGGAGTAGCTCGAATACAATCTTTTAGTCAGCAGGTGAGTGGTTTAGATTAATTTCTTGTATTTTACTAATGGATATAAAAAGCATGATATCCTATTAATTAATTGTCCAGGAACCTCAAAAGGAACTGCTTTTAAAGTTAAAGGTTTAAACCTGGTAGGATCCTTAGATTCTGGCCATCCTGACCCTCTCATTTTATAACTGTGGAAGTTGAGGTTCCAGAGTCATTGGAAGATGTCAGTGGTAGAATCTGAACTTGAACACAGGTCTCTGGTTTGGTCTAGGAGGGGACAGCTACACTGGGTCTCTTTTCTCTGTATCTCCTTTCTGATATTGCTTATTTAGTAAGAGGACACAAAGCTGTTGGGCTGTTTGTCCACGTGGGAACCATATTTTACTTACCATCGGAATCACAGATGTTTGGTAGGAATGAGACCGACCAACATGCTTCTCTATTACATGAATCTTCTGGGTTTATAGGTTGTGTATTTTGTAACTGTGGCTTGGTAACTTTGTAACAAAGCTATTTTTGTGTGTATGTGCTTCAAGATAAATGTCATAATATTTTCATGTTTTTATTAACAGCTTTAGTCATTCCAGACTTAACAAATTTTTAATTATGTTGATTTAGAGATTGTCATACTTGGTGTGAAAATTATTACTATGGTTATTTTAAATCTTTTTCCTCTGATTGCTTGCTTTCTTAACCCCCGATTGTTGTGCAGACCCTATTCCTGAAGGCAGTAAGTTGGGAGTTTTCCTGTTTTTATCTATTTTACTCTTTCTCTGTCATGTTTGTGAAAAATCTTTAGCCACTCTGTAATTACTAGTGTCTTCAAATGGTGTGAAGGATTAAGATTCAGCAGAAATATGTGATTGCAGTAATCTGTTCATTTTAATTGAATTAATCAGTAAATAACTTTAACTTTTAAAATTGTGGGTAATTCTGAACATTTTGTATCTCTTAAGTTTGAGATGAGAATGAAAGATAAGGGTCTGAAAAACCAGTTTGATTCTGAATGACAATAGGAGGTAATGGGATCAAGAAGGGATTGGTGAAATACTGTTATTATGCCCTTTCAATTGATCTTATGAAATATTTTAAAAAAATCACTTGTTTATGAACATCCAAATAAATCTGTAGATTATGCCATGAAATAGTATTGATACAAATGATAGAAATTTGTAATGCTGTACTTTCTCTTCTTTTTTTTTTGTTGTTGCAGTCTTTTTTTTGGCTGGGGCTGGGGATTGAACCTGCTACCTCCGGCATATGGGGCCAGCGCCCTACTCCTTTGAGCTACAGGCACCACCCTTCTTTTTTTTTTTTTTTTTTAACCACAGAAAATTTCTGTCCTGCACTTATGAATGAAAAGGACATTAAATGTGTCAGCATTGGTGACCCACACCCCTTTGGGGGATAAACTCCTGAGGGAGATAATTGCTAACTACATTCAGGGTTTTTCTTTTTTTTAAATAAGTGTTAGGGTAATTTGATGTGGGGTAAATATTACTGTCAGATTTATATTTTATATTTCAAGTATGATCTGAGCCATAGGACCTTTTCTGGATTGACCTGGGAAATTGAAATATTAATGGGAAATATTCCCTGACTGCCAGTCAATTAGTATGTAAAAATGAATCTTGGAAACACTGACCTTTGCAAGTAGGGGATTGTCTAAAAAGTTGGTATGTTTTAACATTTGATATTCAAACAAATATTTTAGAAAATCTTTAATAGCTTTATTAACTATATCTGTGAGTGACCGTCAGATGTAAGCCTTATTTCATTAGTGATTACATTTTTCTTCCTACCACAACTTTCACAAGAATATATAAAAAGTAGTGAGGTTGAATATATGTGAATATGTGAAATTTTTGTCCTATATCTTTTAGAGTTGTTATTTGGAGTTATAAATGGAAGCTGAAACTACCAAAGAACCTATAGTAAATGGAAAAACAAAATACTTAGTGATCGACAGTAATATATTGGATTTGTATATTTTAGGCTACTATGTGCCACTTTGTTTATTTTAAAGGAGATATTATTCTAATTTTTATTTTAGTTTTATTTCTTTTTTTAGAAATTTGTATAAATGTATGGGTTACATGTGAAGTTTGGCTACATGTTTATAATGTGTAGTGAACAGTCGAGGTATTTAAGGTATTCATCCCCTGAGAACAGTACATTCTTGTTTATTAAGTGTAGTCCCCTCGCTCTGCTGTCAAACACTGAATTTATTCCTTCTGTCTAACTGTATCTTGATACCCTTTAACCCACTTCTCTTCATCCTTCCCCGTCTCCCACTTGCCCTTCCAGTTTCTGTTCTCTTTCTTTCCACTCTCTGTCCATGTGATCAAATTCTTTTAGCTCCCACATATTAATGAGAATACTCAATATTTGTCTTTTTGTGCCTGGCTTATTTCACTTAAGGTAGGGACCTCAGTTCCATCCATGTTGCTGCAAATGACAAATTCATTCTTTTTTAAGGCTGAATGGTATTCTGTTGTGTGTGTACTTCATTTTCTATATCCATTCAACCATAGTTGGACACTTTAGTTGATTCCCTATTATTGCTGTTATGAATACTGCTGCAATAAACATGTGAGTGTAGGTAGCCCTTTCATGTATTGATTTTGTTTTCCCTTTGGGTAGGTACCCAGTAGTGGGATTGCTGGATCTAATGGTAATTTTACTTTTAGTTTTTTGAGAAACCTGTTTTCACAATGGCTGTGCTAGTTCACATGATCATCAACAGTGTGTAAGAATCTCCTTTTCTTCACATCTTCACCAACGTTCACTTTTTAAAATCTTTTTCCTTTATACCATCCTGCTTGGTGTAAGATGCTGTCTCATTGCGGTTTTTGATTTGCATTCCTCTGATAGTTCATAATTTTGAGAGGATTTTTTCCTAATGATTTTTAATTTGCTGATCTGTACTTGCATGTACATCTTTATATTGAGGTTTAAAGTTTGAAACATTTCATCTGTAAAGTACTAAAATTCTCAATTTTGTTGATAATTTAATAATTTTAGCAAAATATCAGGAGAAATTCCTATTTATTCTAAATTGTCGGAGAGTTAGTTAATTGGAAGTTACCATAGGGATTAATATATTCCACCTCCTAATTCAGTACACTTACATCTAAATCCTATCATTCATAAATTACACTTGAATTCTTTATCACCAGGTCCCCAGTAATTGTACAGAATTAGGCCAAGCTTATTTTAATTCTATTAGGCCAAATCTGTAATTGCTGAAGTTTTATTTCTAAATGAGAAAAATAAAATTACTGTTACTATAATTACTGTTACTTCCCTTTTTGTTATCATGTCTTCCTTTCTTATAAAATGAAGTACAAAGTTTGAATATGCACAAATTCTAGACATTGGCCTTTCTAGTTAGGCAGATTTAGTTTATTCTGATGTGTGTGTCTTCTGTGGATTCATAGGTATTGGCTAATTTTTTTTTTTTTATACAGAGTCTCACTATTTTCAGAGTGCTGTGGCATCAAAGCTCACAGCAACCTCAAACTCTTGGGCTTAATTGATTCTCTTGCCTTAACCTCCCAGCAGCTGGGACTACAGGCACCCACCACAATCCCTCCCTATTTTGTTGTTGTCATTGTTGTTTTTTAGCAGGCCCAGGCTGGGTTTGAACCCACCAGCCCCAGTGCATGTGGCCAGTGCCCTAACCTGGCTGGAGTGCAGTGGCTGGTCTTAGCTCACTGCAGCCTCTAACTCTTGGGCCCAAGTGATCCTCCTTCCTCATCCTCCCAAGTAGCTGGAACTTCAGACACCTGCCACAATGCCTGGCCAATTATTCTATTTTTTTTTTGTGATGACAGGGTCTTAGCTCTTTCTCAGGCTGGTCTAAAACTCCTGACCTCGAGTGCTCCTTTCTGCTTGCTCCCAGAGTGCTAGGATTACAGACTGAACGACCAGCCTGGCTCATATTTGCAATTCTTATCCTGTTCTTCCTTAAGCACAGTCTTAACAGAGTCTCATTTCTTCCAGAAAACATTTCATGATGAAAATACTAAATAGTATTATTTTCTTACTCTTAGATGTTTTGCCTGGTGACATAGTGCATAAACAAAGTACGTGTAATTTGGAAGGAAGTTGTATGTATGTGTGAGGGAGAGTGTGTATGTTTGTTTAATAGTTTATTTGGTAAAAAAGGCAGACAATACTTAGATATAACTGAACTAAACATATAGGTCCATGTGATTAGTTAATTTGTTTAATGCCTCTGAATGTCTCTGAAAGACATTGTGCTAGGTGCTATTAATTATTTAAGACTGTTAATTTATTTCATCTTGGACTATAAAGTTTTCTTATTTTTTTCTAACAAATTTGAGAAAATACAACCAGAATATATTATTCATATGTATTAATTATAATATACTTGTCAAGAGGTTAATTCTGACACATTTTAAATGCATACTTATGGGCAGTCTCTTCTATTTGGTTTGGTTCTTTTGGGGTACAATTTACATGCCTGCATTTCTTAGATAAAGAAACTGCTGGTGCCTTCCAACTTCTTCAGTAAGGTTTTGATGCCTCAGTTGACACATTCTCTGGTTACAAGTCTCAGTAGTGTATTTGACCAGAGGGTAGAGAGGGTACAGGGAAATTATACTCTTTGATACCAGGGAATTGATGCCTCTGGGTGAGGTCTAGTGTCCTCATGGACAGAGAGCCACATTCCAGAGGTTTGTGCAGTGAATTGGATCCTCATTTGAATTTCAGCTTCACTGCTTGCTCATGTGTGACCTTTAATAGCTGCTTTGACCTTTTAGGACTCCAGTGTTCTCATCTGTAAAATGAGAGTAAAAGCCCACCTCACAGAATTACGGGGAAGCTTAAAGGAGATAATTAGCTTAGGGGAGAGGCGGTCAGTACGTCAGTCTCTACCTATCCTCCAAGGCCCTTCTGCTAGGTTCAGCCTCTGCTGATATAGTCTCTAACTGTGAAGTATTTTTTAATACATTTTCTTTTATGATAGAGATGTATTCTATATTGTTATGGACCACAGCCATCAAAAGTAAAGGTTGAGCAGTAATTGAAATATAGTCAGGCCTCATTATTATTATTATTATTTGCAGTTTTTTGCTGGGGCTAGGTTTGAACCCACCACCTCTGGTATATGGGCCCAGCACCCTACTCCTTTGAGCCACAGGCACTGCCCAGTCCTCATTATTTATTGTAGTTGTGTTTCGATGTTCTGGGGAAATACAGACCTAGGCTCCTGACAGCCTCTGGTTACAACATTTCCGTCAGCTGAACAGTACATAACCTTGTTTTGTGCGTGTTTCTTTTTAAAACGCCTTATTTAATATCCATGGTTGAGGCATTGACAGTGAAATCACAGCCAGTAGCGCTATAACTCAGGCCTGAATGAGGCTTATCTAACACAGCATGTGCGGTAGGTTTGGGGTTATGTGGGCACATTTGCAAATATGGAGCCCATGATTAATGAGGATAGACTGTATGTAAAAATGGAAGCAGGCTTGCATCTGCTGTTTACTTAGCTCCTTCTGTGGTTTGTCAGCTGTTGTCATGGACCTACGTGACTGTGACTCTTATTGCCACCCTAAACACCCTCACAAGAGTGTGACTTTCACTCCTATTATCTCCTAAGCACCCTCAGATGAGAGGGGTGGGAGGGATGGTGGGGGCGAGAATGCTCATCTTCTCTGTGAGTTGCTAATCACCAAGCAGCCAGCCAACGACCAGTGGGATAAAATTACAACCAAGTTCTTTCCTTGTATGTTAATTGTAATCTTCATAATTTGAACTTAAATCTACCACATTGCCCTAGGTCAGAAAAAGGAAAAAATAGATAAATTATTTCAGGATGTAGGACAAAATCTTTCTAGATGTAATGCTGCTTTATTTTAAATAAAATCTTATATTCCTTATTTGATTAAAAATACGCTTGCAGTTCTTTCCTGTCACCATGGGAGGTGATTTTGTTAAAAGCCTTTACCTAGTACCTAGAGATAAGTTGAAATCATGTATAGTCTAAGGGTACAGCACATATGACTGGATGTTTCTGGATTAACCATATATGACATTTTAGAAAACGTTCTAAAAGCTATTCAAATATAGAATGTCTAGGTAGGCTTGTTTTTGTTTTGACAAATGTCTTCTTTAAATGACCTAGAAGAACTACTTTTCTCTTAATACCCTGGTGATTATCAAAAAATATTCATGCTTATAAAAAAAGGAGCCTAGATAAGATTACTACAAAGATTGTGAGAGAGTTATCAAAGGTAACTGGCCTGGAATAGATTAAAATTTGATCTGAAGCCAAGTGCATTGTTTTAGTATTGCTCTCTTTAGAACCATGTATATCTTTTAACCTTCCATGCTGAGTCACTCTGCTATTTACTTTCTCTATTCTTATTTCTAGATTGTGGAACATTGCTAGAGAAAGATAGGGAAATAAACTGTGGCAGAATAATACCCTCCCAAAGATGTCTACACTGATCACTGGAACCTGTGAACGTGATCTTAACATTTACAGATGTGATTAATTAAGCTAAAGATTTTGAGATGCAGATTTTATCCTTCATTATTTGGTTGGGGCAAGTGTAATCACAGGGATCCTTTTTTTTTTTTTTTTTTTGCAGTTTATGGCTGGGGTGGGTTTGAACCCGCCACCTCTGGCATATGGGGCTGGTGCCCTACTCCTTTGAGCCGCAGGTGCCACCCATCACAAGGATCCTTTTAGATGAAAGAGGGAGATGGTCAGTGTCAGAGCCAGGGGATGCGAGAAAGACTTGTCCAGCCATTGTTGAGTTTGAAGATTTAAGGGAGCCACAAACCAAGGAAAGCAGGTGGCCCCTAGAGAAGCCAGAAAAGACAACAAAATGGGCTCGGCGCCTATGGCTCGATCGGCTAAGGCGCCAGCCACGTACACCTAAGGTGGCGGGTTTGAATCCCCAGCCCGGGCCCGCCAAACAACAAGGATGGCTGCAACCAAAAGATGGCTGGGTGTTGTGGCGGGTGCCTGTGGTCCCAGCTACTTGGGAGGCGGAGGCAGGAGACTCGCTTGAGCCCAGGAGTTGGAGGTTGCAGTGAGCTGTGATGCCATGGCACTCTACCCAGGCAGATAGCTTGAGGCTCCATCTCAAAAAAAAAAAAAAAAAGACAACAAAATGGATTTCCCCCAAGAGCTTCCAGGTCTTAGTAAAACTCTTCTGAGACTTCTGACCTCCAAAATACTAAGATTAGGAAATTTGTAGTGCTTTAAGCCACTAACTTAGTGGTAAATTATTATAGCAGCAGCAGGAAACTAATGCATGGTCTTACATGGCTCACCCCATGCAATCACGTAATCCAGTTTTATCAGATCACCTGTATCTCTGCACTGGATGATACTGCTGTTGTGTCCTCTCTTTATCTGTGCACATTGCATAAGTAAACTGTATTCTATTTCACTGAACCTATCAAGACTATCACTCTTAAATTACCTGTCTACAAAGATACTGGGCTCATTCATTCCTTAAGAAAACTTTCTCCAAGTCCTGTTGCCTTAACACTCATGTAGCTGCTTTTCTGTGTCTTAAATGGATCACTCTTGACAGGCACAGATGAGAATCAAGGAAACTAATTGGGAACTATTGCAGCCTTATTGGTGATAAGTTATGAATTAGGCCTAAATTAGAAAAATGGTGGCAGAGAGAGAGGAGATTTGAGAGATCTCAAGTCTGAGGGACAGATTTGAGAAACATTTTGGGGATAAATTCAAGACTTTCTGATACTTTGTTGTAGAAGAAGATTGAGGAAAACAAGTCTCTGTCACATGTTAGGTGCTCAAATGTTGAATGCATGAGGACATGAGTGAGACACTAGATAGATACTAATGTCGATTGAGATAGGGATATAGGAAGGATATATTATCTACTACTGTGTAACAAATTACCCTCAAGCTTAGCAGCTTAAGACAAAGATTTGTTATTTGACAGTTTCTGAGGTTCAGGAACACAGGTGGCACTTGCCTGTGTGGCTCTGATATGGGGCTTCTCATGAGGTTGCGATCAAGCTGCTGGCCAGGGCTGTAGTCTTTGAAGAGTGGATTTAAGACTGAAGGTTCCACTTTTGAGTTCACTAATGTGGCTGTTAGTAGGAGACGTTACTTACCACATGGGGGTCTGTCCATAGAAGTGATTTGAGGGATGAGGAGGAAGAAGAGACCAAGATGGAAGCCATAGTTTTTTGTAACATACATGGAATGACATTATCACCTTTACTGTGTTCTGTGGTTATGTGAACCAATCATGGTACCATGAGCTGATGACTACACAAAGATTTGAATACTTTAGAGATCATTTCAGATAGTTTTTGAGAATGGTTAACCCAAGAGAGAAACAGAATTGAGGCAAAATGACTTCAGGTAGTTTGAGATAGCCGTGTATATCCAGGTGGAAATATTTATCAAGCATTTGGCTATGTGTCAGTATCAAAGGGTGAGACCAATAATAGAAATGAAAATTTAAAAGTCATCACCATGTAGGTAGTAATTAAAATCATGAGTAGTTGTTTTGACATATGCCTTCTTTAAATGACCTAGAAGAACTACTTTTTTCTTAATACCCTGGTGATTATCAAAAAATACTCATGCTTATAGAAAAGGGAGCCTAGATATGATTACTTAAGCAAAGTAGAAAACATTTGGAATAGTTGCTGAAGAAAGGAGGAGAAAAAGCTGACCGGAGACCAATGAAAAGATCAGTAAGGTCCATGTGATTGACCCAGGAGGAAGTAAACAAGACCATTGTTCAGCATGTGGAGGAGAGAAGCAGGCAGGTGATTACAGGATTAATCCAGAGCCTGAGTTTTGCCTGGTAGTTACTGCCCAAGGACTAGGTTTTGAGTAAGTTAAAGAGCTTCCATAGAGAGTAATTTGGTTAATCTACTATGTAGGGCAGGAAGTGAGGCTAGGACGGATGAAAGAGGCTAATAGATGAAAAGTTCAAGATGGACAGGACCATTGATGTGTATGAAGATAATGCCTAGAACTTGAGGGATAAAGGCAAGGAGCTGTATAGCATGAGAAGAGGTCATATTAAGACTTCTGAGATAGAAAAAGTGATAATAAGATCCAGGGTGCAGTCTTGAGCATGTTTATGGGGGCAGGGGTAAAGGCTATTAGAGTTAGGAATCTCAAAGATATAAGTTGAATATTTTGTACTTCATATACATTTTGAAGTCTTCAAAGATAATAGCAGGGTTGGGAAAGAAGAGAAGTTTATGTCTCATTTCTAAATCTGTATTGATGAGAGTCATGACCTGGAGGGTGGTTTATCACAAGGCAGGTCAGGTGATAAAGCTGAATAATAGGACTAGTAATAAAACAAGAGGCATTTTTCTTTATGAGAGAAGAATGATGATTTGGAATAATAACAGTAAAGACCATTTTTAGAAAAATTTCAGGTACAAACGATTAGGTTACAGTGTTGGCGTTTGTTAGGTAAGGTCCCTGTTATAGTTGTGCTCCTCACCCAGAAGTGTGCCATGTACCCTTACGTCGTGCCCATTAGGTGGGAGCACAACAATCCCCCTCCTCCTCCCTTCTCTCCCCTTCCACTTACCCCTCCCCCCAACTTGAATTAAATTGAGTTTTTCTCTTGTGTGGGTGTATATTCATCTACTGGCTTCATATTAGGATTGAATACATTGGATACTTGCTTTTTTATTCTTGTGATACTTTACTAAAGAGAATGTTCTCCAACTCTATCTGGTTTAATTCATAAAGTGTAAAGTCTCCGTCTTTTGATGGCTAAATAGTTTTTCTGTGGCATACATTTACCACAGTTAATTAATCCATCCATGGGTTGATGGGCATTTAGGTTGTTTCCACATCTTAGCAGTTGTAAATTGAGCAGTGATAAACAATCTAGTGCAAATGGTAAGGACCGTTTTCACCAACCTTTACATGCAGTTTTCTTATTTTGTTAGTCTCATGAGATTGATTCTAGATTTCATGAGGAAGCTGAATGTTAAGAGGGATAAAGTGATTTGCTCTCAGCCATGCTGCTAGAGCTGGAATTTGAATCTAGATCTGTCTATGCCATGTTACCCCTTTTAGAAGACAGCCTTGGGCAGCTAGGTGAGTACTCAGATCATTTTTGGATTCCATAATGAGTACTTTAAGTACAGCTTCTATTGGAAAAGAATCCATGTCTTCGAGTGCCAGTCTTGAGCAAACAGTGGGGTAGAAAAAGGGTTCTGAGGATGTGGGGAATTTGTTTTGTTACATGTGTGTTTGGTTTATTATTTAGGTGCTGGCTCGGGGATTCTAGAGAATATAGTAGAGAGTTGGAGGATGTGGGGTGGCAGTCACTGGTGGGAAGAACCAGATATGAGGATGAATACTGGAATTTAACATGTGATATATGCTGCAGTCATGTGGCTAAAATGGAATATATGTCTTAGAATGCAGAATCTTATGTTTCAGCTTTTTTAAAAAATAGCAACTAGAAATTTATAGGTATTCAATCAATGTTAAACAACACACTAAATTTTGATGCATTTAAGTGATATTTGATCAAACTGCCTTTTCTAACTTGACTATTAGTTTGTACAAAGTTTCTGCATATTTTGTCTTTTTGGGGGATTTTTTTTTTTTTTTTTTTGAGACAGGGTCTCACCATATTGCTAAGGCAAGAGTGCAGTGTCATCATCATAGTTCACTGCAACCTCAGCTCCTAGGCTCAAGTGATTCTCCTGTCTTAGCCTCTTAAGTAGCTAGGATGATAGGCCCTCGCCACTATACCAGCTAATTTTTTTTTTTTTAATTTTTGATAGAGATGGGGTTCTTGCTACCTCGCTCATCCTGGTCTCAAACTCCTGGCCTCAAGCTGTTTTCCCTTTCTGGCCTCCCAAAGTGCTAGGATTACAAGTGTGAGCCACTATGCCCAGCCCTGTCATCTTAAAAATAATGACTAACATAAATAAAAAATACCAATATTCACTAATCATATGAATTTTCTTTTTTTAGGTTTCTGCTTTTTTGTTGATACTTATTCAAATCTGGATATGATATTAATTACAATCCAAATATCTTTTAAAGGCTGGGTGTGAGAGCTCTTGTCTGTAATCCCAGAACTTTGGGAAGCTGGGGCAGGAGAATTGCTTGAGTTATAAACCATTTCTCCTCGACCCTGTGCAAATACAGTTTAAGGCCAGCTGACTCTTCTAGCTACACCTCTCCTGGGTGCATCACATTTTAGCAGTCACTGCCCCGGGCTCATCTAACATCCTAGCCTCACATTTGGGTGAATCTAACATCGTAGCCTCACATTTCTTTTTTTTTTTTTGGTGGGGGGTATTTAGGTATTTAAAGGGTTTACCTAAATACTTTTTTAAAATTTACTTTCTTTTAAAAATTACTTTAATATGTTCAAGTTTTTATACTTTTATGCATAATTTTTTTTTTTTTTTGGAGATAGAATCTCAAGCTGTCGCCCCGGGTTGAATGGTGTGGCATCACAGTTCACAGCAACCTCAAACTCTTGGGCTTAAGTGATTCTCTTGCCTCAGCCTCTCACATAGCTGGGACTACAGGCACCTGCCACAGTGCCCGGTTATTTCTTTGTTGTTGTTGATGCGGTTGTCACTGTTGTTTTTTACCTGGCCTGGGCAGGGTTTGAACCCACCAGCCTTGGTGTATGTGGCCGGTACCCTACCCACTGAGCTATGGGCCCTGCCCATAAGAATATTTTTTTAAATTTCAGATTAATATGAGGGTACAAACAATTAGGTCACCATGTTTGCAGCCTCACCTTTCTTGACCTTTTCAAATTCTGTGATCTTCATCTTTATTCAAGCTGCTCATACACATTTTCCCCTGAATCTTAAACTCCAGATGGAAAGTATCCTGTAAATATTTGTTGATTAAATGAATGAACTTCTTAACCTTTCACTTCTCCCTTCCTTGTAAATGTCACCCTTTCTCTGGTCCCTTTGGTCTTTTAGCCCCTTCATTTCTCCCTGTTCATCAGCCCCTCCTTTCTTCACCTCATTCTTAACTGTCCTAGGCTACTTGGGCTATTACGTCAGCCACAGTCTTGCCAGTCCCTGTAGCTGCCTTGCCCTTTTTTCTGCTCCACCTTCGAAACCCAGCAAAAGGATACTATTGACCAGTAGCTGTTTCTTCGTGATGTCTATTAGCGACAAAGCACAGCTGAACAGGGTGAAAGTGGAAGTGATACCAGGAGGAAAAGAGTTCCATGAAGGAGCTTCAAATTGTAACTGAGACGACTGTACCTGATTTTAACTGAATACCTTTTGCAAAGTCTGAACTTTGCAAGTGATTGAACACTTAGGAGCATCCGGATTTTTTTCCCGCCAAGTAGTTTCAGAGAGTCATGTAAGAAATGGAATTCTGTCAAGAAAACAAGGAACTTCATTTTGCTTCAAATAGTTATGTCTTTAGTCATGACTTAATTCAAACATAGATCGGAAGGGTGAAAAATGAAAATAATTCCGATAAATGGGGAGGATGTTGAGAAAGAAGCTTCTAATAAAAACACATAAGCTAGAAACCAAACCGTAGAAAATGATTTTATTGGATAAGATGGTTTCTGGCAAAATAAATGGAGAAATTAACAGTGAACATTTATTATTTGTAAAAAATTAATTGGAAATGAAAGTTTCAGTAGAGAGGAAGGAAAATGTGCAATATGGTCCTTAAAGTGAGGGGGTGGCCAGGTTTTCCAACATGTATTTCAGCTCTATATTGCTGCTGTAGTCATCTGCCTGTCACAGCACCCAGAACCCTTGTAAAGAACAACTACCATCTTATTATGTTCACAAACTCAGATGGTTGGGTGTGACTGGATCAGCTGGGAGTTTAAACAGCTGGGATTAGAGAATCCTCTTGTGAGATGACTCCTCTCCTCATCTGGTACCAGGACTGAGATGATTTGAAAGCTGGGTTCACCTGGCACAGCTGACCACTATCCTCTTCATGTAACTTGGGCTTTTCACACCATGACAGCATCTGGAGATTAAGTCTCCCAGAAACAGAGAAAGAAGCTGTCAGGCTCCTGCTGACCTAGGCTCAGAAGTCATTCAGTGTCATTCTTGCTATGTGCTCTTGGTTACAAGTGAATTGTTAAGGCCAGCCTAGACTTAAGTAGAGGAGAATGGGACTGTGCGTCTGGATGGGGAGTGGCAAGGTCGCACTGCAGAAGAGCTTGTGGGAGATAATGTGGCACCTTCAGAAGATACAGTCAGCCACAAGGTATGCTTTCTGGGAGTAGGGGGAAGATTAACCCTTATATTCAACTCATTCAATGATTAGCCATAGAGTTTTAAGAGAGTGGAAAAAAACAAAGAAAATGAGGCCTGACAGACTAACCTAATACGTGTTACTAAGAAAGAACTTTCCTTTGCCATTTCAAATATTAATACAAATACGGAATCTCCTAGTTAGTAGAAATACTTTTCCTCAGTCTATATGTAAATTTAACATAGGCATTCTTAGATAAGTGGTTTAAAAAAAAAGGCTTTATTATAAGCAGCAGAATTTAGAACTTATGCCATATAATGATATGTGTGCACTTTTGTGGGGTTTTTTAAAAATTAAATCATAGCTGTGTACATTAATGCAGTCATGGGGTACAGTGGGCTGGTTTTATATACAATTTGAAATATTTTCACCAAACTGGTTAACATAACCTTCATGGCCTTTTCTTAGTTATTGTGTTAAGACATTTTAATTCTACATTTAGAAAGATTCACATGTACCCTTGTAAGATGAACCATAGATGTGGTCCCACCAATCACCCTCCCTCCACCTGTCCTCCCCCCTCCCCTCCCCTCCATATTCTTGGGCTATAATTGGGTTATAGCTTTCATATGAAAGCTATAAATTAGTTTCATATATGTGCACTTTGAATGTTGTCACTGCTCAGTCACTTGTCAGCTTTTTACCTGTTGGGACATTAAGAAAGAGGACTGTAATTTCAAGGCCATCTGAGATTACATCCAACATTTTGGATCTGTACTTAAATGGTTAGCATGTATATCTATATATTTGGGCAGTAGCCTTTACTGGTTTTAAGTTTTATTACATTAATTTATAACCATATTGTGGAATAAATTTCTCAGTGCAATTAAGCTTTCCTTCATTCCCTTTCCCTTCCTTTCCTTTCCTTCACAGAGTCTCACTTTGTCACCCTTAGTCTCAAGTGATCCTCTTGCCTCAGCCTCCCAAGTAGCTGGGACTATTGGTGCCCACCACAATGCCCATAAGCTCTATTTCTAACTGCTTAGCCCCTTTAAGAAAAGGGCAGATGGTGACATAAGTAGTAGTTATGTCAGGAAGGAGGGAACACACAACTTTAGCACACCAGTGAGTGGCCACCAGAGGCACGTATGGGATAGTCCAGAGGGAGTCTGAGAAGGCTGGTGGTCTGTGGTTCTGGCACTGATGTTCATGATAGTTGAGGTCGTCTTGGTTTCCTGGCTTCGTTGTATCATACTACAAATGCTTGGCATGTTGTGAATGCTCAAATTCAAATCACCGTGGAAAGGAAAGAAGTTTCTGACAAAAACTAAGTTCTTAGTAGATTACATATAAGTAGTGTTAGTCTTTGGAGATACTTGAAGATTTTAGTTTGGAGTTGATAAACTAATTTTGTGCTAAAACCATCATTTAGTGCCAGTTAACGTGATGCCCCATGCCAAGTGATGACCATGGATAAGACACGAATTATATTCTAGTGATCACAAAATGTCGATGTGGGACAGTAAAACCCTACGTTTATTTGAGGAATTATCTATTTCATTGTTTATGACTGTCATCTGCCATCCCCTCACTGCCACATGTCCAAAATCAAATTAATCATCTTCTCTATCAGACATCTCCATATGCCAAAGAATAAATAAAAAATTAAAAAACCCTATTTTCCTTTCTCAACTATAACATTTCTGTCTGACCAGCCCTTAAATCCACTCTTTTTTTTTTTTTTTTTTTTTTGAGACGGAGCCTCAAGCTGTCCCCCTGGGTAGAGGGCCATGGCATCACAGCTCATAGCAACCTCCAACTCCTGGGCTCAAGCGAGTCTCCTGCCTCCGCCTCCCAAGTAGCTGGGACCACAGG
>CAUYQV010190321.1:0-22398 GCA_963574575.1 Galagoides demidoff | reverse complement strand
GGTAGAGGGCCATGGTATCACAGCTCACAGCAACCTCCAACTCCTGGGCTCAAGCGAGTCTCCTGCCTCAGCCTCCCAAGTAGCTGGGACCACAGGCACCCGCCACAACGCCCGGCTATTTTTTGGTTGCAGCCATCATTGGTGGGCCCGGGCCGGATTTGAACCTGCCACCTTAGGTGCACGTGGCTGGCACCTTAGCTGCTTGAGCCACAGGTGCCAAGCCAATATCTACATTTTTTATGTGAAATTCTTCTATGGTCTCAGTGCTTGTATCTCAAGCAGCTAGGGCACCAGCCACATACACCAGAGCTGGCAGGTTAGAATCCAGCCCGGGCCCACCAAACAATAACAACAACTACAACTGAAAAATAGCCAGGTGTTGTGGCAAGCGCCTATAGTCCCAGCTACTTGGGAGGTTGAGGCAAGAGAATTGCTTAAGCCCAGGAGTGGGAGGTTGCTGTGAGCTGTGATGCCAGGGCAACAACTTGAGACTCTGTCTCAAAAAAAAAAAGAAAGAAAGAAATTCTTCTGCATGGGATATTTGTCTGTTCTCCCTTATTTATTCAGTCATTATATCAGTATAGACTCAGATCTTTATTTTATACTTTGGTCTATAGTCTAACATGATTTTATTTTGTTGCCAAGCAACTCTGTAACTGTAGCTTCTCTGTACCACCAGAGATGGACAAGGGGCATGGCTGGGGTGTAAAAGGTCTAATTATACCAAATTGCCAATTTTGTTTTCCTTTCTGAAATGATAGTTGGGAAAATGCTTCCCAACTCATGGTTGAGTAGAGGCAGATTAAGGAGCCTGGTTTGGCTCACACCTGTAATCCTAGCACTCTGGGAGGCTGAGGCGGGTGGATTGCTTGAGGTCATGAGTTTGAGACCAGCCTGAGCAAAAAGCAAGACCCTGTCTCTACTAAAATTAGAAAAACTGAAGCAAGAGGAATGCTTAAGCTCAAGAGTTAGAGGTTGCTGTGAGCTCTGATGCCACTGCACTCTACCCAGGGTGGCAGCTTGAGACTCTGTCTCAGAAAAAAAGAGTCTGGTTTGACTGCCAGCCTCCTCTGCCTCAGCCTCCACTAAGCAGTTGGGGGATAAGGGCCTCCTGTGTGTCCTGGCTTGGCATTGCTCTGGGAGGAGGCATTAATTTCCCCTTTCCCATGGTGGCACCTGTAGCTCAGTGGGTAGGGCGCCAGCCACATACACCAAGGCTAGTGGGTTCAAACCCAGACTGGGCCTGCTAAACAATAATGACAACCGCAACGCAAAAATAGTTAGGTGTTGTGGTGGGTGCCTGTAGTGAGGCTAAGGCAAGAGAATCAGTTAAGCCCAAGAGTTTGAGGTTGCTGTGAGTTGTGATGCCACAGCACTCTGCCCAGGGTGACAGCTTGAGACTCTGTCTCAAAAAAAAAATTTTCCCTTTCCCATAGATCCCAGTCTGAAGGCTGAAGTGCACTTTTTTTTTTGAGAGAGAGTCTCAAGCTGTCATCCTCAGTAGAAGGCTGTGGCATCACAGCTCACAGCAACCTCAGACTCTTGGGCTTAAGCATTTCTCTTGCCTCAGCCTCCCAAGTAGCTGGGACTACTGGTGCCCGCCACAACGCCTGGCTATTGGCTATTTTTTTGGGGTTGTTGTTGCAGTTGTTGTTTTAGCAGTCCCAGGCTGGGTTTGAACCCACCAGCCTTGGTGTATGTGGCTGGCGCCCTACCCACTGAGCTACAGTCAACACCCCTGAAGTAAGTGTTTTTAGAATGCTGACTGCATTCTAGAAGGTCTTTGTGTGAGGCCAGAGCAAGAAGTGGGTAATTCCCCAGCACCCTGGCCCCTTTCATACTCCCGTTTGGTCTTCCCATCTGAGCCTGCCATGCACTTTCTCCTCCCCTGCCTCTCCACCCCCTACTAACTCCCCAGCTCTGCCTCTAGCTTCCATTTGGGCTAGAGCCCACCTAAACCACCCATATTCCTGGCCTGAAGTGGTCTTTTCCACTTTGGACACCCTTGAGTCCTGCTTCCCACTGTGCACAGTCTTCACTGATGCCATACTGCTTGTGTCCTGTTTCCTTGGGTACTTCATCACCCCACAGGCTCTAAGGCTAAGGACCTAATTGCCAGCACTGTTTCCTCCAGTAGAACTTTTGGGCACCCATGGGCCTGTGGGCAGGTTGAGGTTAAGGCCTCCTTTCTTTGCCCTCAGGAAGCTATTGCTAAGGACAAGGAGACAGAACAGAGTAGTGTCTGGACGACCAAGCTATCATCAGCACCTTTAGGGGTGTGTGGGAAGAAAGCAAGGAAAAGGCTGGGCTATGCTATTGTGTGCCCTGGGGAAGAAGGAGACTCCTACCCACTTGGGCTCCTCCTGGCCCCACCTGGCCTTACCAGCCACCCATCCCTGGGAACCCACCTGTGGGTGCTCAACCAGGCTGTGGTTTGGCAATTAAAACACCAAGTGGGTTCCAACAGGGTTATTCACAGGTACATTCATAGAGGCACCTTTCTCTGAGGACCTCTAAGCCTTCACTGTGCATGATCTCATTCCTCCTGTGGGACCCACCGCCTGGAATGCCACCAAGAGGCTGGGGCCAGGCAGAGTAGATGAATAGCAGGGGAAGAGCAGTGCCAGGAAAAGTCCAGGCTGCTGCCACCCACTTGGGTGGGTGGGTGGATGAGTGTTTGCTCTGGCAGAGAATAGGGACCTTCATTCAGTGCACAACACATAAGAGGCAGCCTGCCATAAGCCAAGTGCTCCCAAACACCTTGTGGAGACCAACTGTGGGTAAGGCCTGCGCTAGAGCCCACAGCCAGTATGGCAGAACCATGTCTGCTGTGGGGATAGGTGCTTTACAAAGTGCGCCAGAAGCACCGATTCAGATGTGGCTAGAACCGCAGGGGTGGGGCACCTGGGATTCTGTAGAGACGTCTCTCCAGAGCAGGTGACTTTGAGATGGACTTTGAGGAGTGAGTTCCAAGGCCAGGGAACTGATGTGAGAAGCTGTGATAAGAATGTCACATGAGGGTGGCACCTGCGGCTCAAAGGAGTAGGGCGCTGGCTCTATATGCTGGAGGTGGCAGGTTCAAACCCAGCCCTGGCCAAAAGTAAAGAATGTCACATGAAAGGGCTGTTGTTGGAATCAGCAGTTTTTAAGCAAGGGATTTTTAACCATTTTATTTGTTTATTTGTTTTTGTTCTTTTTTTTTTTTTTTTTTTTTTTTTGAGACAGAGTCTGTCTCTGTTGCCCTATGCTGTAGTGTCAGCCTAGCTCACAGCAACCTCAAACTCCTGGGTTCAAGTAATTAATTCTCCTGCCTCAGCCTCCTGAGTAGGCTGTAACACCTGGCTACGAATTAATCACTTTAGGTCATCCTGGCAGCAGAGCAGAGGAGTTTTGGCCAAAGGAAGGAACACCAAATAGGAGGCTGGTTGGTCCAGGTTTAAGGCACTGAGGGCCTGAAATTTGAAAAAGTGCCTGAAAATTTGCGACTGGGAGCTAGAACTTGGTTGTGTGAGGGGACCAAGGAAAGGAAGAAGTGGAAGATGACCAAGAGGGGGGCTGCAGGATCAGGAGGAACTCACACTGTGGTGGAGGCAGACCAACCTGTCTGTGGCCACAAGTACTCTCAGAGACTGGCAGGCAACCTCCCTCCTGCCCTCCCCTTCCAGGCTCAGTAGGCAGGACTGGCGCAGTTTCATGGCCTCATTCCTCCCCCTAGAGGCTCCTAGAAGCACAGCCTCTTTCTCCTAAGTGTGAGCAGGTTTGTGATTTGAAGGTCTCTTTCATCCTAGTCCCCTCGCTTTCTAGGTCAACCCCTTGGCCCTCCTCAAGCTGTGTGAGCCCCCTTAGGAGCTGGGTAAAGAAAAAACAATCAAGACTCATTGAAAGCAGTTTCTGGAGACTATGCTCTCCTGCTTGTAGAGTGGGGTGGGAAGGCTCTAAACTGCCCCACTTGGCTGAAGCTGCTGGAGCCATTGGCACCACCCCTCACAAACTGTGACCTCGAGCCAGTAGTTTCACCTTGTGAAACTTTAGTTTCTCCAAGACTGGCAGATTGCTTGAGCTAAGGAGTTTAAGACAAGCCTGAGTAACAGCAAGACCCCTCTCTGAAATATAGGTGGGTGCTGAGGCTCATGCCTGTAATCCTAGCATTTGGGAGGCCGAGGCAGGTAGATTGCCTGAGCTCATAGGTCTGAGACCAGCCTGAGCCAGAGGGAGATCTTGTCTGTAAAAATAGCCGGGAATTGTGGGGGCCACCTGTAGTCCCAGCTGCTTGGGAGGCTGAGCAAGGGAATGGCTTAAGCCCAGGAGTTTGAGGTTGCTATGAGCAATGACGCCAGGCACTCTACCAACAGTGACAAAGTAAGACTGTCTCAAAAAAAAAAAAAAAGAGGGCAGCGCCTGTGGCTCAGTGGGTAGGGCACAGGCCCCATATAAAGGGGGATAGGTTTGAACCCAGCCCCAGCCAGCTAAAACAGCAGTGACAACTGCAACAAAAAATAGCTGGGCATTGTGGTGGGCACCTGTAGTCTCAGCTACTTGGGAGGCTGAGGCAAGAGAATCTCCTAAGCCCAGGAGTTTGAGGTTGCTGTGAGCTGTGACGCCATGGCACTCTACCACGGGTGATAAAGTAAGACTGTCTCTAAAAAAAAAAAAGAGAGAGAGAGAGAATTGCTTAAGTCCAAGAGTTTGAGGTTGCTGTGAGCTGTGATGCCAGGATGATGCAGTGAGACTCTATCTCAAAAAAAAAAAAAATTATCGAGGGACTTGGAGCAGTGGCTCACGCCTATAATCCCAGCACTTGGGAGGCTGAGGTGGGTGGATTGCCTGAGCTCAGGAGTTCAAGACCAGCCTGAGCCAGAGTGAGACCCAGTTTCTAAAACAATAGCCACACATTGTGGCGGGCAACTGTAGTCCCAGCTACTGGGGACGCTGAGGCAAGCAAATCGCTTAAGCCCAAGAGGTTTTTTTTGGCCAGGGCTGGGTTTGAACCCACCACCTCTGGTATGTAGGGCCAGCACCCTACTCCTTTGAGCCACGGGCGCCACCCCCTTTTTTTTTTTTTTTTTTTGAGACAAGAGTCTCATTGTGTCACCCTCGGTAGAGTACTGTGCCATCACAGCTCACAGCAACCTCAAACTTTTGGGCTTAAGCAATTTGCTTATCTCAGCCTCCCCAGTAGCTGGGACTATAGATGCCTGCCACAATGCCTAGCTGGGTTTTTTTGTTGTTGTTACAGTTGTCATTGTTGCTTTAACTGCCCCAGGCTGGGTTCTAACCCACCACCCCTGCTGTATATGGCTGGCACCCTACCCACTGAGCTATGGGCACTGCCAAGCCCAAGAGTTTGAAGTTCCTGTGAGCTGTGACACCATGGCACTCTACCACGGGCTACAAAGTAAGACTGTCTCAAAACAAAAAAAAATTAGCCCAAAGGCTGGATGCCCTGACTGAGGCTTGTAATCCTAGCACTCTGGAAGTCCAAGGTGGGTGGATTGCTTGAGCTTGAGTTCAGGAGTTCAAGACCAGGTTGAGCAAAGTGAAACCCTGTTTCTACTAAAAATAGAAAAAACTAGCAGGATGTTGTGGTGGGCATCTGTAGTCTTAGTTACTTGAGAGGCTGAGGCAAGAGGAATGTTTGATCCTAAGAGTTGGAGATTGTTTTCTTTTTTTTTATTGAGACGAGTCAAACTCTTGGGCCCAAGCAATTCTCTTGCCTCAGCCTCCCTAGTAGTTGGGAGTACAGGTGCCCATCACAATGCCTGAGTAAGAGTTGGAGACTGTTGTGAGCTAAGAGACCACTGCCTCAGGCAGTGCCTGTGGTGGGTTCAAACCCAGCCCAGCCAAAAAAAACAAACAAACAGGCTCGGCACCTATGGCTCAAGTGGCTAAGGCACCAGCCACGTCCACCCAATGTGGCAGGTTCAAATCCAGCCCTGGCCTGCCTAACAACAATGACGGCTGCAACCAAAAAATAGCCAAGCGTTGTGGCAGGCGCCTGTGGTCCCAGCTACTTGGGAGGCTGAGGTAGGAGACTTGCTTGAGCCCAGGATTTGGAGGTTGCTGTGAGCTGTGATGCCATAGCACTCTACCAGGGGGACAGCTGTAGGCTCCTGTCTCAAAACAAACAAACAAACAAACAAATAAAAAATACCACTGCCTTTAGCTTGGGGCAACAGAATGAAACTCTGTCTCAAAATCAGGGGTCCTAAAACTTTTTAAACAGGGGGCCAATTCACTGTCCCTCAGACCGTTGGAGGGCTGGACTGCAAGCAGGACAGGCAGCGGTGACAAAAACACCCGGCAGGCCAGATAAATGTCCTGGGCAGGCCATAGTTTGAGGATGCCTGCTCAAAATAAATAAATAAATAATAATTAAAAAGGCTGGGCTTGGTGGCTCATGCCTGCAATCCTAGCATTCTGGGAGACTGAGACACGTAGATTGCCTGAGCTTACACGTTTGAGACCAGCCTCTAAAAATATCCAGGTGTAGTGGTGGGTGCCTATATTCCCAGCTACTTGGGAAGCTGAGGCAAAAAAATTGCTTGAGCCCAAGAGTCTGATGTTGCTGTGAGCTGTGATGCCACAGCACTCTACTAGGGATGACAAAGTGAAATTCTATCTCAAAAATAAATAAAGAAATAAAAATGAATAAAAAATATATTTTTTTTTTCTGTAGACTTGAGGGTCTCCTATGTTGCCCAGGCTGGTCTCAAACTCCTGGATTTAAGACTCCTTTTAACTATATTAAACGGTTGCGGCATTAGGAAGGTTGAGAACCACTCCCTCAAGTGATCCTCCAGCCTTAGCCTCCCAAAGTACTGGGACTGAAGGTATAAAGAACTGTGCCCAGGGGGCGGCGCCTGTGGCTCAGTGAGTTGGGCACCGGCCCCATACCAAGGGTGGCGGGTTCAAACCTGGCCCTGGCCAAAGTGCAACAAAAAATAGCCAGGCATTGTGGCATGTGCTTATAGTCCCAGCTACTCAGGAGGCTGAGGCAAGAGAATTGCCTAAGCCCAGGAGTTGGAGGTTACTGTGAGCTGTGATACCACAGCACTCTACCAAGGACAATAAAATGAGACTCTCTCAAAAAAAAAAAGTAACTTCCAAAAAAAAAAAAGAACTGTGCCCAGCCAACTGTGATCATTTCATTTATTGTTTAAACCAAGTTTATTGTTTACCTGGGTAAGCTAGCAGGTAGGATATGAAAGTGATTCAGATGCCATAAATCTCTGTGCATGTGTGCACTTATGCTGTTACTGCAGATGCTGGGAGAAGCTATTCACTTTCTCAGTTACTCAGTCTTAACACCTCCCCTTACTTCCTGTGCTGAGGTCAGCCTCTCTCCTCCACATGGGCTAGTGGGAGCTCTTGACCTCCACCAGGCTGGAGGACCCTAGTCTTCTTTTCTGCCCTGTCCATTTCCATGAGTGGCTGTTGCACTCATCTGGGACCTTGCTCACTCCACAGAAGAGTGAAGATTCAGATCCTGGGGCTCAGGGATGGCCTCGGCTGAGGGCCTACTGAGCAATTAAAGGGCATTGGCAGGGATAGGGACAGGGGCCCAGCACCTTCTCTGCAATAGGATCGTGACTCTGGGCAAACTGTTTACCACAGCAGCAAAGGGCCTATTTATAGCTTTGGCTCCTCTTCTCTCTGACTCACTCAGGAGGGGGTAGGGTAGCTCTTCATATCAAGGATGGTAGCCACTGCCTAAAGCCCTGAGCCCCTTCCCATGGCAAGAGAGACCTTCCCTTTCACCTCCTCCACATTGCGCTCTCTCCGCCTGCAGCAAGAGTGGCTGGAATGGGACGACCGAAGGCGTGCTGCTGCCCAGCAGAGCCGAAGCCACAGGTGCCCCTTAAGTGCCCAGGCCCGACTCACAAGGCCTCGCCGCACCTGCCGAGACCCAGTTGTCCACAATGCCCTGTTCTCTGGTGACCTGCAACAGGTCCAAGCCCTGTTCCAAGATGAAGAGGCTGCCAACATGATTGTGGAGATGGTGAGCAACCAGCTAGCCTGGTCGGCCGAACAGGGTAAGGAGCACCAGGAGAGGGCAGGAGAGAAGGGAGGGCCTAGGCTCCATTCCCTCCCTGTGGACTGAAGACTTGAGAGCACTGGTTTCCACTGCCCAGCCTTACTCCCTCATAGACAGAGATAAGGCAGTCAGTGGCCTGCATGTCTTTTCAGAATTAAAAATTATATTCTTTGGCTCGACGCCTGTGGCTCAATCGGCTAAGGCGCCAGCCATGTACACCTAAGGTGGTGGGTTCGAATCCCCAGCCCGGGCCCACCAAACAATGATGGCTGCAACCAAAAAATGGCCGGGTGTTGTGGCGGGTGCCTGTGGTCCCAGCTACTTGGGAGGCAGAGGTGGGAGACTCACTTGAGCCCAGGAGTTGGAGGTTGCTATGAGCTGTGATGCCATGGCACTCTACCCAGGGGGATAGCTTGAGGCTCCGTCTCAAAAAAAAAAAAAATTATATTCTTTTAACATATATTTTGATAAATATGATCATGTATATATTATGTTAATTATATGGTAACATACAAACACAATTTTTTTCTGCACTTATATTCACATACTTGAATATTTCATCTTTCATAGAATGAAATGATATCCCAAATGCAATTTTATAACCCTATTTTTTCATGTAACATCTTTTTTTTTTTTTTTTTTGAGACAGAGCCTCAAGCTGTCCCCCTGGGTAGAGTGCCCGTGGCATCACAGCTCACAGCAACCTCCGTGTAACATCTTTTGATGTCAATAACATGTCTATAAAATATTTTAAATAGGTGCATAAATTGTATGGTTAGGTGTATGTGCCATTATTTAAATAACTAACCCTCAAATAGATTGGGTAGATAGTGTTCCATTTTTACTTTTTTTTTTTTTTGAGACATAGTCTCACTATGTTGCCCTCGGTAGAGTGCTGTAGCGTCACAGTTCATAGCAACCTCAAACTTTTGGGTTTAAATGATTCTCTTTGTGTTTATTTATTTTTAAAATGACTGGCTATTTTCTGTTGCAGTTATCTTTTTTGTTTTAACTGGCCCGGGCCAGGCTTGAACCCACCACCCTCAGTGTATGTGGCTGGTGCCATAACCACTGTGCTATGGGAGCTGAGCCATTAAATGATTCTCTTGCCTCAGCCTCCAAAGTAGCTGGGACTACAAATTCCTGCCACAATGCCCAGCTATTTTTTGTTGCAGTTGTCATTGTTGTTTAGCTTGCCCGGGCCAGGTTCAAACCTGCCAGCCTAGGTGTATGTGGCTGGCACCCTACCCACTGAGCTACAGGCACTGCCATTCCTTTTTTACTTTTTAACTATTTGAAATAGCAGTATGGTGTGGCGCCTGTGGTTCAAAGGAGTAGGGCCCCAGCCCCATATGCCAGAGGTGGTGGGTTCAAACCCAGCCCGACCAAAAACTGCAAAAAAAAAAAAAAAATATATATATATATATACAAACACACACATACACACACACACACACACACACATATATATATAGCAGTATGGGCTTGATGCCTGCTCAAGTGGCTAAGGCACCAGCCACATACACCAGAGCTGGTGGGTTCGAATCCAGCCTGGGTCTGCCAAACAATAATAACAACTACAACCAAAAAATAGCTGGGCATTGTGGCAGGTGTCTGTAGTCCCAGCTACTTGGGAGGCTGAGGCAAGACAATTGCTTAAGGGTGGTGCCTGTGGCTCAAAAGAGTAGGGTGCCAGCCCTATATACCGGAGATGGTGGGTTCAAACCCAGCTCTGGCCAAAAATTGAAAAATAAATAAATAAATTAAATTAAATTAAAATTTATTATTTATTTATTTTTTTGAGACACAGCCTCAAGCTATCCCCCTAGGTAGAGTGCCATGGCATCACAGCTCACAGCAACCTCCAACTCCTGGGCTCAAGCGAGTCTCCTGCCTCCTAGCTGGGTGTTGTGGCTGGTGCCTGTAGTCCCAGCTACTTGGGAGGCTGAGGCAAGAGAAACACTTAAGCCCAAAGTTTGAGGTTGTTGTGAACTGTGATGGCATAGCACTCTACCGAGAGCAACAAAGTGAGACTCTGTCTCTTAAAATAATAATAAATAAATAAAATAAAATAGCAGTATGAAGAACATCTCTAATATACTTGCCAGAAGACTTCCTTAGGATATATTCTGGCCAGAAGGTTTATCCACGTAAACCCAAGACCTCAGCTGAAATCCTAATAGCTTCAAAGCAATAGATTGCCTCAAACCCACCCACAGACCTGGGGCTTGAATCCTGAGGAGAGTTTATCATCTCACAGTCATTATGGGCTCCAAATTTTGCTTGGCTGTGACTCCACCAGAGCATCCTGGTCTTGCCCTGCAGCTTAACCATGTTACCCAAGAGACTTACTGTGCTGCCATGCAAACAACTTACAGTTCCATTATTTGGCATCTGATGTAGTAACCATTCAATCCAGATCAACCCCTCTCCTCATTCTTTCTCTCCCCGCTTCCACCTCTTATAGTCATCCCCCTATACACACACACACTCATCCTCCCTACTTCCACTCATCTCTCCCACCCCTGCCCTGGGCATATTCTGGAACTCCAGAACTCCAGTCTGTGGCTCCATGGCCACTCCTAAATTCAGGTTCAGGTCCACCACACACTCAGCACCTGAGGTGAACAAAAAAAGCCATCAACTCTATTAGCAGCTCAAAGGCTTCCTTATTGGGATTCCCTCTCCCTAGTTAGCACTTGTGGTTTTATAGAGCAATTAATTTTTTTTCTTTTCTTTTTCTTTTCTCAAGACAGTCTCAAACTGTCCCCCTGGGTAGAGTGCTGTAGCGTTATAGCTCACAACAACCTCCAAGTCATGGGCTCAAGTGATCCTCTTGCCTCAGTTGTTCTATTTTTTAGTAGAGGCGGAGTCTTGCTTTTGCTCAGGCTAGTCTTGAATTAAAGCAATTGAGCTCAAGCAATCCACCTGCCTTGGCCTCCCAGAGTGCTAGGATTACAGGCATGAGCCACTGTGCCCAGCCAATTAATTTTTTTTCTATGAAACTGTGTTTTGTTTTAATTTATGCTCCAAATTCAGGGCTTGAGAGAGCCCCTTTCCACAGGCACAGCCTGGCACAGTATTTGTGCTCAGCAAACTATGCAAAGGGAAGGCCGGGTCAGCTGTCAACTGAAGGCAGCGCTGCACTCCTCCACCCTGTCTGTCTCACACACCACCTCTGACACTGCCTGCTCTCCTCAGGGTTCTGGGTGCTGACCCCCAAGACCAAGCAGACGGCACCCCTCACCATCGTTGCAGCCCGAGGCTACACAGACTGCGCACGCCACTTGATCCTGCAGGGAGCTGAGCTGGATGCCCGGATCGGGGGCCGAGCTGCCTTGCACGAGGCCTGTGCCCAGGCCCAGCCTGACTGTGTGCAGCTGCTGCTGACCTTTGGTGCCAAGGCTAATGTGCTGTCTGAGGAGGGCATGACCCCCTTGCACCTCTGCACAACCCCTGAGTCCTTGCAGTAAGTGCCCAGGGACAGGGATGGTTTGGGGGAGGAATGTGTATGTGTATGTGTGTTCAGCTCCCAGTGCCAGAAAGGGAGAACTTGACATCTATAAGCAGCTTTGTAGTTCCCAAAGCACCTCCCATCTCTTCATGGCAACCTGGAAAGAGGTTCTCTTCTATTGAAGAGAAAAAAGGAGGCTCAGGAAGATTTAGTAACTTGCCCAAGGTCACATCTGCTAAACCCAGGAGGCAGAAGCCCTTTGCTCTTTGGGAAAACCCTGCTTCAGCTTTCCAAATGCAGTCTCCAATTCTCTGTGAATTGTCTGTAGGTAAATTCGTAGTTGTTTTCAGGTGGCCATCAAGAAAGAGCTGGCCCCAAGCTGGGCATGGTGGCTTCCACCCATAGTCCTAGCTACTCAAGAAGCTAAGGCAGGAGAATCTCTTGAGCTTAGGAATTCAAAATCAGCCTGGGGAACACAACCAGACCCTATCTCTACAAAGAGAAAGCAAGAAAAATCTAGCCTCATGTGTCTCAGACTCACTGTGAGGACTCCCATACCTCCTTCTCCCACTTGAAGGTCAATTGTTTCTTTGACTCCCTGCTTGGCCGTATTTGCACTTTTACAATCAGGCCAACAGTCAGGGTTCACAGGTAAAGATTCAAGGGCTCTTGGAAGACTCTGACAGTTCACGTGCTGGGAATTTCTGCCTGCTAGAACTATGTCAGCGATGGACCTAGAATCAATCGAAATTTGCCATTCCTTTCTTGGGTTCTCTATTGAAAAAAATAATAGGAAAACTGAGGCAAGAGATCTCTTGAGCCTAACAGTTTGAGGTTGCTGTGAGCTATGATGATGCCATCGCACTGTACCCAGGGCGACAGAGTGAGACTCTGTCTTAAATACATACATACATACATACATACGTATATACAGTGTTTGGATTTTGAACCCACCAGCCTTGGGGTATGTGGCTGGTGCCATAACCACTGTACTATAGGCGCCGAGCCTAGTATTTGGAAACAAAAACTATCCCGTGATTAGAATTTGCTGAGGACATAAATTGCGTAGTTAATGGAAGACTGGCTGCTACTCAGCTGTTGGCTACTGAGCAAAGCACCTGCTGGGTGACTGAGCAGGAATTCTAGTCATTTTGGGAAAGGACACCTGTATCGGGGTTTTATCAGGGTTGACTGATCTGCTCCTGAGTTTCCAGTGTCTGCTACTGTGGCTTTTTAATTATAAATTACTGTTAGTTTAATTTCATCATTATTAATTTAGTTCGTGACGTGTTTGGTTTGCCCTGTGGTAGGTAATGATGCCTATTTGTTACAACAGTGTTCTGGCCTATAATTTTCCCAGGAACTAGGAAACATGACTGTAAAACATGCACTCTGTAAAATCTGGGAATTTTTGTTCCTTTGGTTTTGTTTTCTATAAGGGAAAATGGGGTAAGGAGGTCCCGAAGTGCTTGCTGTTGCTTGAATGATATGGCTTGGCCTAGAAGATTGGTCCTCAAGGTTGAGGCAGGAAGAAAATATTAGAATTCTATTTATTTTCTTTTTGGCTCATACATTTCCTATGCATGTAGGTGTCCGTAGGAGTGGGTTTTTATTTTATTTTTTGGGACAGAATCACTTTGTTGCCCTCAGGATAGTGCTGAGGCGTCATAGCTCACAGCAACCGCAAACTCTTGAGCTCAAGTGATCCTCTTGCCTCAGCCTCTCCAGCAGCTGGGACTATAGGTGCCTACCACAATGCTAGGCCATTTTTAGAGACAGGGTGTCTATTTTTAGACACTCTTGCTCAGGCTGGTCTTGAATTTGTGAGCTGAAGCAATCCATCTGCCTTGGCCTCCCAGAGTGCTAGGATTACAAGTACCAACTACTGTGCTTGGCCAGGAGTGGGTTTTCAAAATTTTGTGCTATCAAAATGTTAAGAGGCAGCTTGATGCCTGTAGCTCAGTGGCTAGGGTGCTGGCCACATACACTGAGGCTTGTGGGTTCGAACCTGTTCCGGGCCTACTAAACAATGACAACTTTAACAACAAAAAAATAGCGGGGCATTGTGGCAGGCACCTGTAGTCCCAGCTACTTGGGAGACTGAGGCAAGAGAATTACTTAAGCCCAAGAGTTTGAGGTTGCTGTGAGCTGTGACGCCATAGCACTCTACTGAGGGCAACGTAGTGAGACTGTCTCAAAAAAAAAAAAAAAAGTTAGGAGGCTACTGAGAAATAATTCAGATCCAGGCCTTGGGGTTCCATTCCACTGAGGAGTCAGGACAGGTTCTGGGAGGGAGTATCTGAGGCAGTGAATACTAATTCTGGTACAGCCACTAACTTGCTGTGTGACCTTGACTGCACAAATTGTTTCTGCACTCAAGTTTTTCATCTGAAAATTGGGGATATTTCTGGTGGTTTTCATGGCCCTTCCAGCTCTACTGTCATGCGGCTTCTGTAATTCTGACAGGTGACATCACGCTTGACATCCAGGAGATGGGTAGGAAGGAAGTAGGTGTGGTTGGGACAGCAGGCTCAGGGATCCCAGACCAGGCCTTGTGCCCTGTCCCCAGGTGTGCCAAGTTGCTGTTGGAGGCTGGAGCGAAGGTGAACCTGGTGGAAAGCGAGAGAGACGTGACGCCTCTCCATGTGGCTGCAGAGCGTGGCCTGGACAAGCATGTGGCTCTCTACCTGGAACATCAGGCTGATGTAGGCTTGCGCACCAGCCAGGGTGAGACGGCGCTGAACGCAGCTTGCGCGGGAGCTGAGGGCCGGGGTGAAAGCGGGCAGCACGAGACCGTAGCACGTCTGCTTCTGAAGGCTGGAGCTGATGCCCAGGCGGCTGGGCGCAAGCGCCATACGCCGCTGCACAATGCCTGTGTCAACGGCTGCGGGGGTCTGGTGGAGCTGCTACTGAGCTATGGGGCCTGTGCCAGGGTCCGCAACAGGGCAGGCCACACACCCATGGACTGCGTGCTGCAGGCCGTCCAAGACAGCGCCAACTCGGAGCCTGAGGTCCTCTTCGCTGCACTGCTGGATTACGGGGCCCAGCCTATGCGTCCTGAGGTACGCAGGGTGGCCTAAGAAAGCTCCCATGAAGGGTGGGGGCGTCTGCAGGTGGAATTTCCCTGCCTCTGCGGGAGAGTGGGGTCCAAGAGACTGTTTACTCAGTGGCTGGAGGTCTGTCCTCATCTTGGGAGGGGAAGAGGGTTATGGGGGAGGGTGTCCAAGAGAGGAAAGAACTCCCAAGGAAACTGGGACCAAGAGGTTGGAACACACTTGAGGGTAGTAAACTGAGGCACGGAAAAATGAGAATACACTCAGACCTTAACTCTGCCAAATTAGAGGTATGAGGCTGGACAGGGTAGCTCATGCCTATTACCTCAGCACTTTGGGTCACTGAGGTGGGAAGGATTGCTTGAGGCCAGGAGTTTGAGACCAGCCTAAGCAATATAGCAAGACTCTGTCTCTACAAAAATAAAAAGAAATTAGCGTATGAGTGGAGATTTTGGTTAGGCTGGACTTGGGTCTGCCTTGGTTGGGGGAGGCATAATGCCCAAGACCTTCTTTTGATTCTTAGATGCTGAAACACTGTGCCAACTTCCCTCGGGCCCTGGAAGTCCTGCTTAATGCCTATCCTTGTGTCCCATCTTGTGATACCTGGGTGGAGGCAGTGCTTCCAGAGCTGTGGCAGGTATGTCCACCTTAGGACAGAGGTCCTTTCACAGGGAAGATGGGGAGGAAGGATGCACCACAGATCTGTGCCTCCATGACTGGCTTAATGGAAGCAGGAGCAAGTAGTCCCCTGGTTGGAGGAACAGGGCCAAGTGGAGCCCCCTCTCCTAGCAGCACAGACTGAAATATAATTTCACACACCCTCTAGCCTGTCTCAGCTGTATCAGCACCGACATTTATCAGGCATCTCTGACTCAGTGGGCACTGTGCCAGCATGTCTAGGGTGGGAATAGGTGCGGACTTGGCTGAGACCCTGCCCTGAAGTGTAGCCCTAGCCCCCTTTACCACTGCAGGGTCTCTCTGGCTTTAAATCCAAGTCCTTTAAGATGGACTGGCCACCCAGATGGGTTCATATTGCAAAATCCCAGGGCCCCCAACACTGGGCTGCCCTGAAATAGTAGGGCATAGTCAAGGGTGTTGGGTCACCTGACCACCCTTTACTCCTGGCCTAGGAGCACAGCAACTTCTACAGCTCAGCCCTGCACATGGTAAACCAGCCAAGGCGACTGCAGCACCTGGCCAGAGTGGCTGTGCGTGCTCAGTTGGGTAGCCGCTGCCGGCAGGCTGCTGCCTGGCTCCGGCTGCCTCCAATCCTCAGAGACTACCTACTGTTGCGTGTGGAGGGACTCATCCAGTAAGCCCCATGCCAGGCTGCACCCACAGCTCGCCATACCTCCTCCATAAGTCCCAGCCCCTAGCCCTAAGGACAGGCCCTTTTCTCTTCACATGCCCTCCTGGCCCAGCTAATGCCTCCACTGGCTTCTTGAGCCACCTGCTAACGTCTTGCTGGACCTGAGCTTCAGCCCTTGTCTACAGTGGAAAGATCTGTAGCTCAGCCTGTTCCCAAACTCAGCCTTTGCCCACTTCTTCCTGTGCTTACGTGGATGGCACCTCTGTCCACCCAGGCCCAAGCCAGGAGCTGGTGATCCTTATCACCTCCATCCCCTGCCCCCATATCCCTGTTCAGCCTCCTAAACAATAATAGACTCTGCCTGCACTGCCTTGCTTGACCTGGCCTTGCACATCCATGAAGGTCTTGAATCCCATGCCCTGAATGGATGCTGGAATGATCCTTGAGAATCACCACCCTGATCATTCCCTTCATTGGATTCTTTCTACCAGTACTTTCAGGCTAAAATCAAAATTCAATAAAACAAAGCCTCTAGAACAGGGTCTCTGCCAAGTTCTTTGGTTTCCTAACCTCCCTCTCCCTTCCGAGGTTCCTGCAATCCAGCTTTAGTAAACTAGTTGCCAGTTGCTGGATATGATCTGCTCTTCTTTGCTTATAGGTGTTTACTTGACTTTTTCCCATTGCTTGGTATATTCTTCCACATTCTTTGGCCAGGTCAAGGCTGATTTGCTCCTCTAGTCTTAGTTCATATAGCACTCTCTCTGCAGTGCCTTCCCTGATGCTATACTTACTTAATTGTATTCCTTGAACAAGCTTTTCAGTAAGTGATTGGTGTGGGAGGAGTATGCATGAGGTGTGTTCCTCAGGTGTGTTCTCCCCACCTCCAAATGATGCATGGTGACTTTGTGTGTATGTGACATTCTTTTTTGGCTGGAGCTGGGTTTGAACTCACCACCTCCGGCATTTGGGGCCAGCACCCTACCCTTTTGAGCCACCAGCACCGCCCTGTATGTGACATTCTTACTCTTTTGTCTTGGGTAGAGTGTTGTGGTGTCATCGTAGCTCACAGTAACCTCAAACTCTTGGGCTCAAGCAATCCTCTGGCCTCAGCCTCCCAAAAAGCTGGGACTATAGGTGTGTACCTCAGCTAGTTTTTCTATTTTTAGTAGAGATGGGGTCTTACTCTTGCTCAGGCTGGTCTCAAATGCCTAAGCTCAAGCAATCCACCCACCTTGGCCTCTGAGAGTGTTAGGATAACAGTCATGATCCACTGTAGCCCCAGCCAACACAAGCCAGTTTTGATGAATGCATACAAATGATTTGTGTATAGAATGAGAGCATGGGTATTGTTAGATTTAAATACCTCTGAGATCTAGGCTTTGTGCCTGTAGCTCAAGCAGCTAAGGTGCCAACCACATACACCAGAGCTGGTGGGTTCAAATCCAGCCCGGGCCTGCCAATGACAACTACAACAAAAAATAGCTGGGTGTTGTGGCGGGCGCCTGTAGTCCCAGCTGCTTGGGAGGCTGAGGCAAGAGAATTGCTTAAGCCGAGGAGTTGGAAGTTGCTGTGAGCTGTGATGTCACTGCACTCTACCCAGGGTGACAGCTTGAGGCTCTATCTTAAAATAAATAAAAACAAATAAATAAATAAATATATCTGAGGTCTCTATCACTACATGTTTATTTCCCCTCCTTTTGGCTTTTATGTGCTTTCAAATTTTCTGCACTCAGCAACTATTATAAGAAAACTCAAGGGCTGGGTGCAATGGTTCACACCTGTTGTTCTATTTACTTAGGAGGCTAAGGCAGGAGGATCATTTAAGTCCAAAAGTTTGAGGCTGCAGTAAGTTATAATTGTGTCTGTAAGTAGCCACTGCATCCAGCCTGGCAACATAGACCCAGCTCACACCTGTAATCCCAGCACTTTGGGAGGCCAAGGTGGGAGGATTGCTTGATCCCAGGAGTCAGTGGCTACAGTGAGCTGTGATTATACTACTGAACTGCAGCCTGGGTGACAGTTCTTTTTTTATTTTGAAACTTTGTTGCCCTCAGTGGAGTGCTGTGGGGTCACAGCTCACACCAACCTCAAACTCTTGGGCTCAAGTGATTCTCTTGCCTCAGCCTCCCAAGTAGCTGGGACTACGGGCACCCACTACAATGCCCAGCTATTTGTTTTTATTTTTTAGAGATGGGGTTGCACTCTTGGTTAGGCTTGTCAGCAATCCAGCCACCTTGGCCTCCCAGAGTGCTGAGATTACAAGTGTGAGCCACCTCACCTGGCCGAGACCCTATCTCTTAAAAAATAAGTAAATGGGAAAAAAATAAGTAAATGGCCTTTTTTTTTTTTTTTTTTTGAGACAGAGCATCAAGCTATCCCCCTGGGTAGAGTGCCATGGATCACAGCTCATAGCAACCTCCAACTGCTGAGATCAAGCGAGTCTCCTGCCTCTGCCTCCCAAGTAGCTGGGACCACAGGCGCCCGCCACAACGCCCGGCCATTTTTTGGTTGCAGCCATCATTGTTGTTTGGCGGGCCCGGGCTGGGGATTTAAACCCACCACCTTAGGTGTATGTGGCTGGCGCCTTAGCCGATTGAGCCACAGGCGCTGAGCCCATTACATTCAATTTTAAAACAAAACCCAAAATAGAATTTTTGACATGCCTCCCAGACTATAAGGGTTGTGCTTCATTAATGATTAAAACAGCAGCTGGTAAAGCCTGAAAAGCAAGTTGATCAGTTAAGTCAACTTAGCATCTGCTTAAATTCCCTCTCTTCCTCTGACACTGTAGTTCTACAGCAAATCCAGAGAGAAAGTAAAAGATACAGTCTTCCAGTATCAAATATCTTTTTTTTTTTTTTTGGCCAGGGCTGGGTTTGAACCCGCCACCTCCGGCATATGGTACCAGCACCCTACCCTTTTGAGACACAGGTGCCACCCCCAGTCTTCCAATATCAAGAAGAAACTCACTGAGGTGGGAAAATAGCACCTCAGTCCTTTAACCAAATTCTTAGAAAAGTTTCTGGGTTGAGGAGGACATTGTCACTGAATTGTACTAGGAAGACTGAAACTGGATGAATAATTTATAAGACTAAGGCAGATCTGGATTTAAGACAGCTATTATTAGATTTTCAGCCACCAGGTTCACTCAAGTATTCGTTCACTTAATTCCACAAACATTTGCTAAGCTCTCACCACCTGTAATCCACAGACCTTGAGAAAGGTACTTCACTTCCAAGCCTCAGTTTCCTGGTCTTATACAATATAAATGCAAGTACCTGCCTTATGGAGCTGACATGGGAATTTAAGGAAATGATGCATGTAAGGTAATGAACCTGGACCTGCTGATAGTACCAGCAGCATCACCCTTCTTATCTGCAAGGCATTATGTTAGACTGTACTGAAACCTAAGGGTATAACACCAAAGGCACAAGCAACAAAAGAAAAAATAGAGAAACTAGACTTAAAATTAAAACTTTTGTTCATCAAAGGACACTATAAACGGAGTAAAAAAGACAACCTAGAATGGGAGAAAATATTTGCAAATCAATATCAGAACATACAGAGAACTCCTAAAACAACAAAAAAACAAACTGATTAAAAATTGGGCAAAGAATTTGAACAGTTCTTCAAGAAGATATAGAAATGGCCAATAAGCCTATGAAAAGCTGCTTGACATCACTAACATGAGGGAGATGTGTGTCAGAAAAAAGTGAGGCCTGCTTCGTACCCATTAGGATGGCTAACAACAAAATAACAAGTGCTGACAAGGATGTGGAGGAATGAAACTTCGTGCACAGCTGGTAAGGCTACAAAATGGTACAGCAGCTTGAAAAATAGGATGATGGCTCCTCAGAAAACAGAACTGCCATATGCTCTAGCACTTTCATTTCTAGGTATAGACCCAAAAGAATTGAAAACACAGACATCGTCTGGGCGCCTATGGCTCAAGTGGCTAAGGTGCCAGCCACATACACCTAAGGTGGCGGGTTCTAATCCAGCACGAACTGCCAAACAACAATGACAGCAACCAAAAAATAGCCAGACATTGTGGCAGGCGCCTGTGGTCCCAGCTACTTGGGAGAGAAGCAGGAGACTCGCTTGAGCCCAGGAGTTGGAGGTTGCTGTGAGCTGTGATGCCATGGTACTCTACCCAGGGTGACAGCTTGAGGCTCTGTCTCAAAAAAAAAAAAAAAGAAGAAAACAGAGACATCAACAGATATCTGTGTATCTGTGTTCATCGCAGCACTATTAACAATAGCCAAAAAGTAGAAGCACCCCAAGCGACCATCCGTGGATGAATGGACAAACAAAATGTAGCACATACACACAGGATATTATACAGCCTTTATTTATTTATTTATTTATTTATTTATTTATTTATTTATTTAATTTATTTATTTTGAGACAGAGCCTCAAGCTGTCACCCTGGGTGGAGTGCCATGGTGTCACAGCTCACAGTAACTTCAAACTCTTGGGCTTAAGCGATTCTCTTGCCTCAGCCTCCCAAGTAGCTGGGACTACAGGTACCCAACACAATGCCCAGCTATTTTTAGGGACTAGGTCTTGCTTTTGCTCAGAGCTGGTCTTGAACTCACAAGCTCAAGCAATCCGCCAGCCTCAGCCTCCCAGAGTACTAAAATTACAGGCGTGAGCCACCACACCCAGCATTATACAGCCTTTAAAAAGGAAAGACATTTTGAAGAGCTCCAGTATAGAGAAAACTTGAAGACATAGTGTGTAAAATTAGTCACAAAAGGATACATACTTTATGATTCTATTTATATGAGGTTTCTAGAGTAGTCAACCCCACAGAAAGAAAAAGAATAGCGGTTGCCAGAGGTGGGGGTGAGAGAGGAAACAGAGATGTTGTCTCAGTTTTTTTTTTCTTTCAGTTTTTGGCCAGGGCTGGATTTAAACCCACCACCTCTGGTATATGGGGCCAGCGCCCTACTCCTTTGAGCCACAGGCACCACCTGATATCTTAGTTTTACAAGATGAAAAGAGCTCTGGAGATGGATGGTGGTGGCAATAGCTGCACCACAATGTTAGTGCATTGACTGCCACTGAACTGTGCACTTAAAAATGTTTCTGTATATTTTATCACAATTCTGTAAAAAGAAAGAATAGGCTCAGCACCTGTGGCTCAAGCAGCTAAGGCGTCAGCCACATACACCTAAGGTGGTGGGTTCGAATCCAGCCCGGGCCCTCCAAACAACGATAGCTGCAACCAAAAAATAGCCCGGCATGGTGGTGGGCACCTGTGGTCCCAGCTACTTGGGAGGCTGAGGCAGGAGACTCGCTTGAGCCCAGGAGTTGGAGGTTGCTGTGAGCTGTGATGCCACAGCACTCTACCCAGGGGACAGCTTGAGGCTCTGTCTCCAAAAAAAAAAAAAAAGAAAGACCAAATAGAAACAGGTGCTCTTGTAAAAAGGCATTTTAGATGTTCTGGCTAAAAGATGAATGGGAAAAAGTATAACCTACAACACATTTTGCTTTTACATGCTCACTTGCTCCCTTATCCACACAGTAAGGCATGAGAGCACAGGGATTCTTGTGTTCCCCCCACCACGACTGTTGACAAATTGGGAAATTGAGTCCTGGAACAGCCACTGGACACAGGCAAGGGTGGGCACGTAGAGAGGCAAAGATGAGAATGACTCCAATCTGAAACAAAAAGTGCTAAATGTGGCAAGAGAACAAAGAGAGGGCAACAGGAGCTCACATTCCCATTGAAGGAACTGTACTATCTTTCTGGAATTTCAATTTGGAATCAATTAAGGCCCCCTCTTGTCTATATGGAAACAAACCATGCTCGTTATCTGAAAGGTGACTGGAACAAAAGCTCTAGCGCTAGACTCCCTGGTGTAAAAAATGGCTCAGCCTACATAAGCCAGGAAACCTTGGGCAAGTTTCTGAAACCCTTTAAGTCTCCATTCTTTCATCTGTAAAATGGAGTTAATACCACTCACTTAATAGTGTTTTCAGAGAAAAAAAATTCAAATGAGATGAAGTGTACACAGCACTTAAGCAAGGTATGTGGCCCATGGTAAAGGTCCAGTGAATGATGGCTAAAAATTTTAGCACTGCCTATAATCCTAGCACTTTGCGGGACTCAGCCAGAAGGATCACTTGGGCCCAGGAGTCTGAGACCAACCCACGCAATGGCAAGACCTCATCTCTTTTTTCTTTTCTTTTCTTTTTTTTTTTTTTTTTTTTTGAGACAGAGACTCAAGCTGTCCCCCTGGGTAGAGTGCTGTATCATCACAGCTCACAGCAACCTCCAACTCCTGGGCTCAAGTGAGTCTCCTGCCTCTGCCTCCCAAGTAGATGGGACCACAGGCACCCGCCATAACACCTGGCTATTTTTTGGTTGCAGCCATCATTGTTGTTTGGCAGGCCCGGGCTGGATTCGAACCCCCCACCTTAGGTGTATGTGGCTGGCGCCTTAGCCACTTGAGCCACAGGTTCCAAGCCAAGACCTCGTCTCTATAAAAATAAAGAAAAAACATTAGCTAGACATCGTGGCACATGCCTGTGGTCCAAG
>CAUYQV010190320.1:0-10748 GCA_963574575.1 Galagoides demidoff | reverse complement strand
TGGCATCACAGCTCATAGCAACCTCCAACTCCTGGGCTCAAGCAAGTCTCCTGCCTCCGCCTCCCAAGTAGCTGGGACCACAGGCACCCGCCACAATGCCCGGCCATTTTTTGGTTGCAGCCATCATTGTTGTTTGGCGGGTCCGGGCTGGGGATTCGAACCCACCACCTTAGGTGTATGTGGCTAGCGCCTTAGGCGATTGAGCCACAGGCGCCGAGCCATGATGCTTATTTCTTAATGGTAGTTTTTTCCTTGGAAAGGGAGGGATAGGAAAAAATTATATTCATTTATGATGGTGATGATTGCTGTCACTTTCTCTCAGATTTGTAACTTACATGTCTATGAAGTTTGTGGTCAGATCCATCCATGGATCTTTGAATCATGAAACGGGAAGTAAGAGAGAGATGAAGAATCATTCTACCATTCTTTTTGTCTAGCATGTTACTCTGTTTTAAATGAAAGGTAGGCTATCAGTTATAATTCTGAGTTGACTGACATTGATTTTATAGTTAATAGATTTTGCTCCAAATTTAATAATTTTCAGCTTCATAAAGAATTTTTGTCTTTCTATGCATTTTTGTAAATATTTTTGGAGAGGCCATAAAATTTATGTCACGGACTGACCATTCTCCAAATGTCACTTCACTTTAGCATGACCCTCTTTATTGTGTCATAAAACTTTAGCTCAAAATGAAAAAGTACGCTATGTCCTATATGGTCGTCATAAAGGAATTTAAATACTATAGAAAAATGCAAACTAGGAAGGGAAAATGACTCTCAATTCTGTTAATATTTTAGTATATTCTTTCCTTTTTTAATGCATATATACATATGTAAATAGATTCTTTTTTTAACCAACATGGGTTTATACTGGAACAAATGGTAGAAAAAATGTCTTAAAATCTTCCCTCCTAAATTATATATCATTACATGTAAATAAGTTAAAACATAGGCATGCTTTGTCATTGTGAGCAAGATCCTTATATGTTGTTGTTCACTGTATTTCCACCTGACCCATAGTAGATACTTAAAAATATTGTTGAATGAATGATACCATAATGAGACAAGCAAGTATGTTTAATTATCTCACTCCTCATGGTGGATATATAGGTAGTTTAGTTATCTTCCTCTTTTTTTTTTTTTTAGTTATCTTCTTTTATTAACAATATTGAGTTGTACTTCCCTATGAATACATCTTTGTATAGTTATCTTAAGTATTTTCTTAGATAAATTTCTAGAACTAGAATCATTAGTTAGTACACGTATACATTTAAAATTAGTACTCTACTTCAAAATTGTTCTTCAAAACGCTGAAGTTTTGTACTCCATTGCTAACATCTTAACCAATGCTAATTTGTATTATACCATTTTCTTCTGTAAAAAGTCAGTTCAATAAATGAAAATTGCTATTTTTAGATGTAATCTACTGAATTATTAAAGATTGTTTTTCCTCTTATGTCGTCTTTTAGTATAATTTTTCTGCCTATGATATGTCCAAACAGTTCCTTAATCATAGACGCAAACTTTGAAAGATATATGTCTTTGGATATGAGGAAGGAAGCTTCTATCACAGATTCATGAACAAGTGGTAGAGAGCTCTTGCCTTTGTCTCTGGAAAATCTATTACACTTCTAATTTTTCCTTTTATATATAGATTTATCTACTAGCATTGTTTCATTAGCAGCCTTTCCAATTTTCAGTGATAGTAAATTCTTTAAAGAAAGACTCTCAGGCTAATATTAAAATGTATGATACTCTATATATTAAAGATATTCCTCTAATATTTAATAAAATCAGTATTTAATGGTAATTCACCTGATAAGTCCATTGCATTTGAGTCCTAAGATTTCAGTTAAAATTTATGAGGATGATTTTAAAAGTTTCATCCCATTTAAGAATCTTTTTCACTTCTCTTTTTAAAATGTGAAGTATGTTTTTTTTAGCATTTCTTAATAGCATCCTATGAAGAATGGCAACATTTATTTCTGTTGTCTTGCACATTCGTCTCTTCATCTGTTGCAGAAGAGATTAATAGCAAAGTGAAATCCTATTTAGGGTTGTTAAAATTCTATTTGTTTTGGGCTTCAAATATCCAGACACTGACAGTAATATTTTTAAAACTACATCTTGTGTTAAATAGCAATAATTAAATAAAAGTAGATGAATGTATAAAGGTTTTATATTTTAATAAAAAGTTAAATAAAAAACAAAAGCATGTATATACTGGAAGAGCCAAACTATACTGTAAGTTATTTGAATAATACAATTTTACAAATTAGAAACAAACACAGTACTCTATATTAATAGTAATGTCACAAATAGTGGATGTTTGTGAAGATAGTGGAAATCTCTCAAATTCTTCTGTTCGTAATTCTATTACTTGGCTGATTTTAAAGTAAGTTAAGTCAGTAATATTAAGCCATTCTTCACATAAAAATGTTTTTCCATTGGCAAGCCTTAGCCTGTAATATTAAGCAAAACAGAAATTTAATTCTCTCTTTTAGAAAATATAATCTGCACATGTACAAGTTATCAGCCATATCAGAAAACTGAATATATAATTACCTTAATGACCATAATTTTTTTATAGAAAGTACGTCTCTTAAAAACTATCATAAAATGGCTCGGCGCCTGTGGCTCAATCGGCTAAGGCACCAGCCACGTATACCTAAGGTGGCGGGTTCGAATCCCCAGCCCAGGTCCGCCAAACAACAATGATGGCTACAACCAAAAAATGGCTGGGTGTTACGGTGGGCGTCTGTGGTCCCAGCTACTTGGGAGGCGGAGGCAGGAGACTCGCTTGAGCCCAGGAGTTGGAGGTTGCTATGAGCTGTAATGCCATGGTACTCTACCCAGGGGGATAGCTTGAGGCTCTGTCTCAAAAAAAAAAAAAAAACTATCATAAATATTAAAGGAATGTTTCTATATAGCATGTTACAACATAGTGGTTGTCATCAAAAGTTTTTATTTCTATTTATCTCAGATAAGCAGTGGAATATTATTTTTTTATTTCTTGATCAAAGCAGTCAATTTCCATTTTAATTTTCAGTTTTGAGAATTTTAATTCTTATTATGCATAGGTTAATATTTTAGCAACCGTGGAAGAATTACAAAGAAAAAGAGTATCTTTTTTTCCCTACAAAATAATTTTCTTTATGTAGAAATCACTATAATAAACATAATATATGGTATAAACATGCTATGTTTGCATATGTTAGGTAAAGTCCAAGTTGTAGTTGAACCCTTCACCAGGAGATGTGCCATATACTCTGTGCCCATTACGTGATGACACACCAAACCCCCTCCAATTGCCCCATCCCCCTCCTCCGCAGAATGCTATGAAATTTGGTAAAGTGATGAGTTAATAAGTCAGTGGTACTCAACGTTGCTTCCTAATGTCATGACCCTTTAACACAGTTCCTCATGTTGTGGTGACCCCGAACCATAAAATTATTTTTGTTGCTACTTCATAACTGTAATTTTGCTTTTGTTATGAATTGTAATGTAAATATCTGATATGCAGGATGTCTTTTCATTGTTACAAGGGGGTCGCAACCCCAGGTTGAGAACTGCTGTACTAAGTGAAAGAGAATTCTCTACAGAGCTAGTCTATGAAACCTGAGGGAGTCAATAGAAAGTGACAAACTTCAGCATGTTCAAGAACTTGTATTAATTTTGAATTTCTTTCTTTGAATTCCTTCCTTCCTTCCTGTTAAATAAGATGATGTTGGTTAAATTCTGTTTATAATAGGGCCAAACCATAGGACTCCTGGTTTCTTTGATTATATTGGAGGATTGTAACCTCCAGTATACCTGCATTACCTAAGTTGTATACCTTTCATCGGGTAGTGATTCTGCTTTTTCTTTTAATATTTGGAGCTTTGTTTTCAGGAAATAAGAGCTATAAAGAAAAGAAAAATTATATCCTTCTAATTAAAGAAAATATAACTTTCATTTCATTAAAATTATGTAGCCATTCTATGTTCTTATTTATTTTTGGAAAATATTTTTAATATTATGGGTTAACCAAATTCTTTTGTTCATTTTCAGTCATATAGTAAAAGTTACATGCACAAACTCACCACAGGAAATTTTAAGGTTTTTTTTCTGTGATTCTATATATTGTGAATTGCTTGATAAGTAGAAATTATAAAGTGTCATGATGTATTTTGGATATGCTGTTGACTTTTAATTCTTTTAAAACTTTGTGTTTTTCTTTTTTAATTTTAGGCCCAGGCCTTATCTGTTTAAAGAAGATCATAAATTTCCTACAAACAAAGAGAACATACCAGTGATTATTCTCTATGCAGAAATGGGTACCAGAGCATTTAGTGCATTTCATAAAGTATTGTCTGAAAAAGCACAAAATGGGGAAATTCTGTATGTTTTTCGCCATTATATTCAGGTACATACTTGGTTTTTTAACCAAGATTATTTTGCCTATAGAAAAAAAAATTATGGCAATTTCTTACTAGATTTACATAATAGTTGTTTAAGATCTTTCTTAGCATAACAAATATGAATTTTATGTGAAAAAATATATTGGGATTTTTGTCTGTTCTGGGGATATTATGTTTATAATTCTTTAATTCCTTGTGACTATGATTTCCAACCCTGGGTCTGTAGCCTGTTTGGACCTGGGAGAAATGCTGTTGCAATGACAAAGAGGCATATGAAAGTTATATTCTAACTAAAATATAGTAACAGATGGCTAGACACAGTGACTCACAACTGGAACTCCCAGCACTTTTGAAGGCCAAGGCTTATTATGCCATAGTCATAAGAATTTTGCTGCTCTAAATCTTAACTATTATTTGTCAGTGTCAGTTTTTGGATTGTCATTCCAGTAGGTATGCACTGGTGTCTTATTATGGTTTGAATTTGCATTCCCCAATGACTAATGAAGTTGAGTAACTTTGGGGGAGTTTTTTTTTTTTTGCCATCTGTATATTTTTGGTGAACTGTCTATTTCTTAATTGAGTTTTAAGAATTCTTTGTATGTTCTAGATACAAGTCATTTGTCATATATGTGATTTGCAAACATATTCTACCAGTTTGTGGATCATCTTTTTTTGCAGAGCAAAGTTTTTAATTTTGGTAAAGTCAATTTCATCAACTTTTTTGTTTTATGGATTATATGGTTTTTTTTGTCTAAAAATCACCATTCTCAAGATCATGCAGATTTTCTTGTAGAATTTTATAAGGTTATGTTTTACTTTTAGGTTTATGATCCATTTGAGTTAATTTGTGTGTAACTTGTGAGTTGTCTGATGAGGTTTCTTTCTGCATATGAGTGTCCAGTTGTTTTAACAGCATTTGTTTAAAACACTATCCTCCTTTAAATTTCCTTTATACCCTTGTAAAATATAATTGACTTTATTTGTGTGGATCTATTTTAGACTCTCCTTTACTATGCTGGTTATCTGTATGTCTGTTCTTAACATCAATACCACACTGTTTAATTAGTATAGTTTCATAAGCCTTGAGATCAAGTCACATGAGTCCTCCAACTTAGCTATTCTTTTGCAGAATTGTGTTCACACTTCACCTATTCATGTCAATTTTAAAATCAGATCATCTGTATCAGATTGAGTCATTTTGATTGAGATTATATTGAATATGTACATTATATTTGTGAGAATTAACATCTTAACATTGAGTTTTTCATTGATGAAAATGGTATCTCTCTATTTATATATCCTTTATTTTGTTAGTTTTTCTTGTTTTGCTTTTCTTTTTTTTGAGAGACAGAGTCTTACTTTGTCACCCTCGGTAGAGTGCTGTGGCATCACAGCTCACAGCGACCTCCAGCTCTTGGGCTTAGGTGATTCTCTTGCCTCAGCCGCCCGAGTAACTGGGACTACAGGTGCCCACCACAATGCCCGGCTATTTTTTGTTGCAGTTTGGCTAGGGCCGGATTTGAACCTACCACCCTAGGTATATGGGGCCAGTGCCTCACTCACTGAGCCACAGTTTTTTAATGTATTTGCCATTTATATATTTTTCTAACATTGTAATTATTAGGACTTCTAATCAGTGTTGAATGGGAGTGGTGAAAAAAGATGTCCTTGCCTGTTTCCTGATTTTGGAGGAAAGTATTTGGTCTTTCACTATTAAATATTACATTAGATGCAGAGTTTTTATTTTTTTTGTGAAGGTGAGCTTTATTAAGGAAATTCTTCTCTATTCCTAGTTTGTTGAGAATTTTTATTATCAAGTATGCTGAATGTTGTAAATACCTTTTCTGCATTTCTTGAGATAATCAGAAAATTTTTCTTGTTCGGTCTATTAATATGATATTAATAAATCACATTGATACTCAAATGTCAAGATAGCCTTGGTTTTATTAGATGAACTTCATTTACTTTTAATGTATTATTCTTTTCATATGTTGCTGGATTGATTTGCTTATATTTTCTTCAGGGTTTTTACATCCATGATTCTGAAAGATAGTAAGTTCTAGTTTTATTTTCTTGTACATGGTTGTCTGGTATTGGTATTGGGTTATTATAGGACTTATAGAATGAGTTGGGAAGTGTTCTTTCTTTTGTTTCCTGGAAGAAATTCACTGTGGTCTTGTATTTTATTTTTATGTTAATTAATGTCATGTACTTCTAATATTCATTATTTCTTTTCTTTGCCTAGCTTAGGGTTAGTTCCTCATGTAAATCAAGTTTCTTCGGTGGTACTTATGTTACTGAGTTTAAATCTGTATTCTTTTTTTTTTGAGACAGAGTCTCACTATGTCACCCTCGGTAGAGTGCTGTGGTGTCATAGCTCACAGCAACCTCAAACTCTTGGACTTAAGCGATTTTCTTGCCTCAGCCTCCTAAGTAGCTGGGACTATAGGCACCCACCACAATGCCCAGCTATTTTTTTGTTGTAGTTGCCATTGTTGTTTTGACAGGTCTGGGCTGGATTAGAACCCGCCAGCCCAGATGTATGTGGCCAGCACCCTAGCTACAGGCACTGAGCCTTAAATCTATATTCTTTCTTAATCTTTTTTAAAATGTATTTTTTATTTTTAATTTAAAAAATTTCAGATTATTCTCTTTATTTTTTTTATTATATATAATCCCTCTAAAAACTGCTTTAGTTGTATTCTACACATTTTTTATATATTGTATTTTGATGTTTATTTGAATCAAAATACTTAAAAATTTCTCTTGAGAATTTCTTTTTGACCTGTGGGTTATTTCTGATGTTTTAAAATTGATATATAATATGTGTACATATTTTTAGAGTATATGTAATAATCTGATATATTTGTATAATGTGTACTGATCAAATCAGAGTAATTGCGATATCATCACATTAAATATTTCTGCCAGACTATTCAGATCATCCTCTTGTAGCTATTTTAAATGCACAATACATTATTGTTAACTGTAGTCACCCTGTAGATCTATTGAACACCAGGTCTTATTTCTTTTATCTAATTGTATATTTGTAACCATTAATTAATCAGCCTGTCTTCACCCCCCACCCCCACTCACCACAGCCCTTCCAGCCATTGGTAACCACTAATCTACCAATCTACTTTCTATCTTCATGAGATGCACTTTTTGACTTCCATATATGAATGAGAACATATGATATTTGTAGGTTTTTTCTTGGATTATTTCATTTAACACAATGACCTCCAATTTGATCCCTATTGCAGCAAATGGCAGGATTTCATTCCTTTTAATGGCTAATTAGTATTCCATAGTGAATATATACCAGATTATCCATTTATCCATTGATGGCACGTAAGTTGATTCCGTATTTTGGCTGCTGTGAATAGGGCTTCAGTCAACATGGAAGTGTAAATATATTTTCAATATATTGATTTTTTTCCTTTTAGATATATACATAGTAGTGGAATTGGTGGATCATATGGTAGTTCTATTTTTAGTTTTTAGAGGAGCCTCCATACAGTTCTCTATAGTGGCAGTACTAATTATGTTCCCACCAACCATATCAAAGTGTTTGTTCTTTACATCCTCACCAGCAACTGTTGTTCCCTGTCTTTTGGATAAAAGCTGTTGTAACTGGGGTGAGATGACATTTCTTTGTGGTTTTAATTTGCATTTCTCTGAAGATTAGTGACGATGATCATTTTTTCCTATAACTGTTGGCCATTTATGTGTCTTCTTTTGAGAAATGTTTATACCTTTTCCCCATTTTACAACTTGATTCAGAGGTCTTTTTAATTTTTGCTATTGTTTCTCATATATTTGGGTTATTATTCCTTTCCAGATGGATAGTTTGCAAATATTTTTTCCCATTCTGTAGTTTGTCTCTTCACTTTGTTAATTGTTTCCTTTGCTGTGAAGAAGCTTTTTAGTTTTATTTAATTCCATTTGTCTATTTTTGCTTTTGTTGTCTGTGCTTTGGAGATCTTATACAAAATTCTTTGCCAAGATTAATTTTTTGGAGTGTTTTCTCAATGTTTTCTTCTAGTAGTTTCATAGTTTTATGTCTTAGATCTAAGTCTTTCATCCATTTTTGTCTGATTTTTTGTATATGGCTAGGGATAAGGGTCTAATTTCATTCTTTTACATGTGGTTATCCAGTTTCTTAGCAACATTTATTGAAGAGACTATCTTTTCTCCATTTTACGTTCTTGTCATGTTTGTTGAAAATGAGTTGCCTTTCAGTATAGGAATTTATGTCTGGGTTCTTTGATTTGTTCCTTTGGTCTTTGTGTCTTCTTTTTATGCCAGTACCCTGCTGATTTGGATATATGGCTTTGTATTAAATTTTGAATTCAAGTAGCTCAGTATTTCTTTGGCTATTTGGGGAGGTTTGTGATGCTATATACATTTTAGGATTGCCTTTTCTATTTCTTTGAAGAATGTCATTGGTATTTGGGTAGTGATTACATTTAATCTGTAAATTGCTTTGGGAAGTTTGGGCATTTTAACAGTATTCTTCTAATCCATGAATATGTACTATTTTCTCCAATTTTTTGTATTCTCTTCAATTTCTTTTGTCAGCATTTTATAGTTTTATATAGATTTTTCCCTTTAATGAGATTAATTTTATATTCTTTTACATTTTATATTGTTTGTAACTATTGTAAATGGATTGATTTCTTGATTTTTAGATTGTTTGCTATTGGCATACAGGTCATACAATTAACTTGGCAAATGGCATACAAGGTCAAACAATTAAGTTGGCAAATTCATCTTAGAAAAAGTGCTTTTGAAGAATGAACTAAGCTCTGTTATCTTGGCATAGCTTTCCAAGGGAAGTACTTTCAAGGTGACTGTGGTGATGCTCAGCAATGAGATATGTAGCACTTTTTCTAGAATGAGTTCATGAACTTAATTGTCCAAACTCATATATAAATACTACTGATGTTTTTATGTTGATTTTTGTATCTTGCAATTTCACTAAATTTTTTATGAGCTCTAACAGGTTTTTGGTGACATTTAAAGATAAGATCTTGTCATCTACACAAGTCTAATTTTACTTCCTTCCAATTTCTTTCTCTTGCCTCATGGCTCCACCCAAGACGTTCCAGTATTAGGTTGAATGAAAGTAAAAGTGGGCATCCTTGTCCTGTTTCAGATCTTAGGGGAAATACTTCAGTTTTTCCCTGTTCAGTATTGTATTTGCTGCAGCTTTGTCATACATGGCACTTATTATTTTGAGGCCTCTGCCAAGTTTGTTGTAAGTTTTTATCATTAAAAGATTTTGAATTTTATCAAATACTTTTTTAGCATCTCTTGACATGGTTATATGGTTTTTTGTTCTTGTGATATATTTATGTGATGTATCACATTTATTGATTTGTATATAATGAACCATCTTTCATTTGGATGAAACCTACCAGATTATGAGACATGATCTTATGTGTTATTGAATTTGATTTGCTAATTTTTTGCTAAGGATTTTTACATCTGTGTTCTGATGATACAGGGGTATAGTTTTCTTTTATGGTTGTATCCTTGTCTTTTGGGGGTGAAGGGTAATGCGGGCCTTATAGAATGAATTTGGAAATGTTCCCTCCTCTTCAGGTTGCAGAGTAGAGTTTTTAGATCTGAAGATGGTAGCCCTGTCTCCCCTCTTTGTCTCTGTCTATCCTTGGGGATGTTTCCCCCTCCAGGTACGAGTGATGCTTTCCATGGGCTCAGGGACAGGTATCCTGGTGTGGAAGTCCACCTTGATCTCGGTTTTTCCCATGTAGAAACTGTGACTCCTGAGCAAGTTTTTCCACAGATTTGATGTTAGGCAGGAGTGTTGCAGATAATGGAAAACCATTGCTTTTACCATGTGCTCTGAATTTTTTTACTTCTCTGTGGCCCTGGGTACTATCTTATTCTCCTATTTGAGTTTTGGGATATTGCTGCTAATTATCTCAGGGCTATAAATTTGTTTCTGGTCTGGTTTTCCTTTGGACGAAGCAAAGCCAGCTTCCTCCCATCCTGCCTGTTAGAACCTATGAAGTTACCTATGGGTTATTTATTTTTATATACTTTTTTTTATTAAATCATAAGCACATAGATCATATATACATTACTGCATTTATGGAGTACATCGTGCTGATTTCATATAGAATTAGGAATGCTTACATCACACTGGTTAATATATACCTCATCTCCTTTACTTAATTATTGTGTTAAGACATTTATACTCTATACTAATAGATGCAACATGTACCCTTGCATTATGCACCATAGGTTTGATCCCACCATTCACCCTCCCTCGATCTGACCTCCCTCTCTCCTACCCCACCCTCCTTCATCTTGGGCCATAGT